>UFQX01001080.1:34755-146608 GCA_900497675.1 Arapaima gigas
GGGGGGGGGGGGGGGGGGTGTGAGCGAGAGAAGGGCTTGGAACGTGGCCCACATTTCCCACCACAGCACACTTAATGGACAGAGTTGGGTCCACCACATCTCCACTTAACAGCCATTCGGGAGCAAAAACTGCAGCAAACTCCAACGGTCCCTGGAGATGTGGCCAGCCCTGCAGATTGGCTCTAAATTTCTGGAGACAGACATGGAGTGGATGTATCTGCACGCCTGTCAAACTGTCAGTCAGCGCCTGTTTATTTCTGCCCGTGCCAATCTTTTAGAAACTCTTCACACCTCTTGTCCCCGAAACATCTTCTGTCTCTTCTGGCTCCCTGGATACACAGCAAATGACTTAATGAAATTACAGGGCGGCACAGTAAACGTGTTCAACTTTTTTGTGGTAATAAAATGCGATCAAAACACACACACAGCCCACACACTCACACACACAGCCCACACACTCCATAAATACACTGCAAGGTCAAGGTCTGTTTAATCCACTGAATCTAAGATCACAAAAATATGGACCGATTGCGCATTAACACTTTTTTCTCGGAAAATTTTTTTTGACTTTTTCAGCACCGCTCTAAGTAAGTAGTAAGAGCTGAGTTGTTAAGATGTTCGGGCTGAAAACAAATCGGAGCCTCTCCATCCTCGGAACGGAGAAAGACGAGTCAAGGAGGACATTAATAGAGTAATGAAGCAATGAGGACATATCAATCTCAATTAGAGCCAATTGAAACAAATCCAGCGCAACAGCTGTCAGGGCCAATATAGCGGCGTGTCATAATTTTAAGGTGTCTGAGGAAACTTTAACAAAAGAATGGGATTATCAGGCAGCGCTGGGAGAATCCTTAAACCCTCGCTTTAAAACATCATTAATCTTACTCATTAATTCCTCATTGCTTAATCATTCAAACGTATGTTTAGATCTTCGTGCAGCAGAATTGTGAAGGACGTTGCACGAGGCAAAGGGCTCTTTCACGACGCTCTTCGATATTGTATTTGTAGTTACTTGCTGTTTTTAGTTCCCACAAATGAAGACCTCGCTGTGTTTTTTTTCGGTTTTCCTTTTCTCTGCAGGACCTTTTTCCCTGTTACCTCCCAGCTTGTAAATTTAATTCTCACGCCCCCTAAGGACGACAAGTTATGTTCCCCATAACCACGAGCGGACACTAACCGCAGTGCTTCGCTATAAAAAGAGGCCGATTTTTCCTGCTGACCCACAACATTCCTCTAGTCGACAAATATGGCGAGTCCAGTTTTTGGGGGCTTTCTCTTGCTAGTGCTTCCGAGTGTGTTGAATGCAGTGTGTGTGTGTGTGTGTGTGTGTGTGTTAGATTTGGTCTTTTTTTCCTCCCTCAGTCTTTATTGTCGTAGTGATTCCGTTGGGAACAGTTACAGCCCTACAGGCGTACAGATCTCTCCACATATTTCATCTATAAGCTCCTGGGCTCCCATAGTAAGGCTGTGTAATTTACTCTTGTTGCAATCCCTCCTTTGCCTCTATCTCTGGCTTCATGCCTGTAATACCCTGTGTGTTGCAGAACCACCGAAATTAGTTTTACCTGAGGGAGGAGTGTCTCAAAGTCAATGCGCAATGACACAGAGCGTCCCTCCAATAACACCCTGCAGAAATAATTTTTTCTTCTCTATTTTGCTTTTTTCCCCCCTCAAAATTAACTGCATTCCAAGCACCCATTTCAGCCCTCACACCCCAAAAGAATATCCTTGACACGTTCTAAAGGGTAACTTGAAAAAACACCCTCATGCCTTCTCCTGAAGTTGGAGTGACGCGGGGAAAAAAAAAGCTGCCACTCTTACGCGACGTCTGGATGCGGTGACAGGTCACACTTCCTTTTATCCGAATTTAGCGGCTTGAAGTGACACTGCGAAGGCCTGATCTGTTTTTATGGTTCATTCTGCTCAGTTTTTATTTATTTTATATATATATATATATATATATATATATATATATATATATATATATATATATGTGTATATGTGTGTGTGTGTGTGTGTNGCCCCCCCCCCCTTTACCCCCTGCAAAACACAGACACAATGTGCCTGCCCTATTTTCTGTGCGCCCCCCTGTTACGCTGTCTGCGGGGGGATCTCAAACACGCTCAGGATTGATCTCCCTCGCAAGGACGCCTGTGAACACCGGCAATCCTGCCTTATTACTTTGGTCGGCTGTTTCATCATATAGAATAAATAAAACAA
This sequence comes from Arapaima gigas, assembly GCA_900497675.1. NCBI lineage: Eukaryota > Metazoa > Chordata > Actinopteri > Osteoglossiformes > Osteoglossidae > Arapaima > Arapaima gigas. The sequence continues at coordinate 36,976 of UFQX01001080.1, forward strand.
ATTGCAGATGCGTACGGATCCAGCGAGCGTTCGCCACGCACGCAGGATCCAAACCAAACCTGCGGGGCTCACATTCTCATCTGAGGTTACATAATTCAGGTCTTAAAAAATGCACAGTTATTGCTGCTGTACAGTATAAAGCATTTATACGCGCGAAAACATTATTCATCACACTTACCAGTCTTATTCGGCGTTCCACGCGACTAATATTCTCGTTTATCGAAGGGTTGCATTTGAAAAGCTTGACGCGAGACATACAGTACACGCAAAAACAAAAATCTTTCATTGGCACGACAGACACGTTTGTCAAAAGTAAAAGAGGCCCAGTAGAGGCAAAATGTAGTAGTAACAGTGAATGAAACATTTAAATATTTATTTCGGCAGTAGATTTTCATCAGCCTGTCAATACAGAGAGGCCTTCTTTAAGCATCTTTAATAATCCAAAGCAAGTAACAGGATACTTAAGGCTTTTTAAAGATCTCGGTAGAACTGCTGTTCAATGTGCCTCTGAAAGCAGGTTGTGAAAGTGAGAAAAGCACAGGTAGCAAATCGTCCCTCAGTAGATGGGCGTCCAGCATATCCTCCAGCCGTGTATTAATATTTAATTTTGTTTATAGGCTTTTGTTTCTTGAGATTCAGTGCAGTAGTTAGTCGCTGGACAGTTGACTCTTTCAGAAAAATCGGTTTAGTGATGCCAGTGTAACTGATAAATATAACCGCTTGAAAACTTTCAAAAATGTATTACCCAGTTGCAGAGCATCACACAAACATCTAGTTTAAACTTTCGAGTGACCCAGTGTGGGAAATGAAGGGGCCTTTACCATTTGGCACGAGCAGCGCGTTCATACGATGCTTAGTAACTGAGTAATACATTCACGAAAACATTCAGTTCATTCCGTACAGGACGCAGGGATTGTCCTCACTTTAATATAAATAAAATTTCTCTCTACTAACTGTTTTCACTTTTTGTCACCCCTGTTGCACACTACACAGTATACCAAGGCACTGAACCGAGGAAATTCTTTTAGCGGTTGATGTGAATCCTTCGGATTTGAAACTCATTATACTACTAACTTTTTTCAAAGCTTATTGTAACCGATAATTGATTCAGAGCAAGATAACCTGCTGGAAACGTTTTTCAGAACCACTTTTTCAAAGCAAAACTGGAAAGAAGCCATCCACCTTTGAGATATAAGATGACGGCAGATTGGGCTGGTGATGTACGTGACAGGAGAGTGACGCTCAAAACAATATGTCCTTGCCCGGCCCTCGGTCCCTTTCTCCTGTATTTCTGATCGGAATCGGAATTTGACCAGTCGGGCGTGTTATCTTGGCGGCACCGCGGCTGTCTTATCAGCACTCCTTCAGTGGAGAGGGACGCCGAGGCAAAGGCTGCACTTCCGGCAGTAAATTCGAGCAGAAGCGCGTCATCCGTGTGTAAAACACGCCACCGCGTAATGGCGCCCTGCATAGCAGGACGTATTTCAGCGGTGTCTCTTCTGCGCCGGTCCACATGCATAATGGGCCGCGTGCCCCCCATCGGATGTGACAGCGCAGCTGAGAATGAGCTGAAGGGGATGCGAGGGGGTCTCTCGGCGCGAGCCAAGTGCTCTATTCTTATCACTCTCCTCCGCAGCCGCAGGAGATTGACTTTTACTAGTATTGTTTATGCCCTTTCTGAGCGACAGTGATGGCTCTCGGAATGAGGTCTCCATTATATCACAGTAAAAAGCGCCTCGCTTCGGAGAGACAGGCAGTGGAAACGGTCATCTGGAAAATAAAAAAGGAAGCAAATCCGTAGGCCTCTGCACAGGCTGTGCGGCTCAAAGACCTGCGTGTAAGAGGCAGAGAGTTTAGAAGATCGTTGCTCTTGTAAATGTTCACAAATGTCAGCCCACCCAAGGTTAGGTTTAATAACTACGACTAAAGGTGTCATCCTGGTTACGTAATGGTTAAAACAGTAACGCGTCACACTGTCACATAGCTGACACCTTTTTCGCACAATTATTATGCCATGTTATCGACATTTACGGCTGCTGATCTTAGCGAGGGGCTGAAACGGGTACTGCGCTGGAGGGTACAACGGCAGCTCTTGGTGGGCTCTCAAACTGACAACCTTTATTAGACCACAGCGCCGGCTGCCTGGTGACGCCAATAAACTACGTTTTAACTGATAGCGTAAATTAAACCAGTTCCCCTGGAAATTATAATCGCAATACTTATTCTCAGATCACTCAGTCGGACATCGATCGTTTGGTTTCCGTTTAATATTTTATACTTGGCCATCGGGTTTTCTCAAGTTTATTGCTGCCTTATCAGCAAAGATCACAATTACTCGATGTTGAATCGGTCTATAACATTGCCTTCAAGACTTATTACTATTTATAAACTCTCTGCAGGAGACTGACTTTGGTGGCTATAGTGTGAGGCTCCATAAATAACATTTTTTTATAGCATTTAACTCCTACACAAACTTGAACTTTATACACCGAATCTCTTATCTGCAAAGCTCGATGGCATGTTTTGTTTAATAGAAAAGCAGGTAATAGGACAATATATTCTGTGCACGGAGAAGTTTAAAAAGCCGAGCTGCAGTGATTCCTAAGGTTACCACTGGTTATCTATGACACAACATACATATTATGAATTTGCTTTGTGGCTTTAGTTCTTATTTAGAGCATTTTGCATTGTTGCTAAAAGACTTGCCTATTAATGTGGGATGTGACACAAACTGTTCATTTGAGCAGGTCGCTGTTTACCTTTGACAGGAAAGTATTCTACAGTCCAACTTGGAAGTTTCGGTAAACTGGCTTGGAACTGACCAGCTTAGCCAAAAAACTCCACCAAACTGCACTGGAGGAGCGGATGTCCATTTTATGGACTAATGGGTCAAAAATGATTGAATTATTTGCATCTGACTGCTGAGCATCTGTGAGATGCAGAAAGATTGAATGTGTGACTTGCACCTGAGTGACTCCTGCTGTCCGGCATGGAGGTGGCAGCGTCAGGGTGTGGAGCAGCTCAGCCGGTGGCTGAATTTGTGATCCAGCGTGGCTATCGCAGCGTACGGCGCTTCTGTGGCATAGCATTCCAGCAGGGTTACAGCTGGATGGGAAGTCCTTCATTCTTCAGTAAGACCAACTGAAAAAGCCGTGCAAGAACTTTCTGGCATAGAAGGAAAGTGATGGGCAACTCAAACAAATGACCTGGATGTAAACCATTGTCAACTGAGAAAACAAAAAAAACACTAGTGTAAAACAAGTGTTCACATTTTTGAGTGGTATTGTAGATAAAAAAAATCAACAAAATGTTGTTTCCATACCAGGTTGAATACGACCTTCTTAGGTCTGTGTTGCAGACGACCAGGTTTAGCATTTCTAACGGGCCTCCGTTCTGACCATAGGAACAGCAGCAGATTTACACACATCACTCTGTTTCGGGGTTTTGATGGTGATGCACCAGCTGGGACTGCGAACTACATGCTGCAACAAGGGTGGCAGCCATGGCATCTCCTCCCCGGTCCTTCTGGCCAAACCGGTCACTTTGCGATGAGAATTTCATCCCTGGCTCTACTCGGCAAACGTGGCGCATTTTCACGCTCCGCTTTCAGAACGACGCCTGACTGAACAGTAATAAAGGCGGCAGTTGCCAGGATTCGCGGCAGGCTGTTTACTGCGCCGAGAAGGACCGTAGAGGTGATTTCATAAACACTTCATTTACGTTGCCTCACAATAAAGTACGTCTAATATTCCAGCTATTAGCTGTATTATATCATGATGTTGTAAGGACAAGACAAGTTTGAAAGCATATTAAATTTGCGTGGAACACACCCTGCCGAATAATACCACTGGGAAAAAATATCTCCGCGGATTTATGTACCTTTCTTCTGCTTCTCCGACCTGGATACGAACCGGACTAATTTTCCCAGCAGGCTAAGCTCTCTGCGTGTTAACTGACCCTCGTCGTCACATTTCATAATTATAATAAAAAACACATTTATGCAATTTTCGTAGTTTCTTTTAATTTGTGTTTTTATCATCAATCACGTCGCTATCTGATTTATTCTATCTAATTTTGTACATGTTCTTCACTGGAAACACTTTTGATGATCTATAATGCTAGTAAAAGATTGGACAATGCTTGAGAGAGGGTCATTTATCATTTACTGGACTATTAATATCTTCATAAATTAAACGTTGACTAGTGCATTTACTGGATGTGATGAATCTTCAGTTAATAATTTACAAAACAAAATAAATATTGCCGGCGTGCAATAATATATCACACCCTAACCTATTTAAAAAAACACGGAAAATGTACCATTGTGTTGTATGCAAAACAGTTTTGACGTGATCGTAGTCATTTTCTTACCTCGGAAAAGCGGAAAAACAGAGCTGGAAAAACTTTCTCGTGAAAAGGACCTGTTGTTATGGGTTTTAGGCCCAGTAACTGCACAGGTGACAAGGCAGCAACGGCTATTATTTGCACAAACTATTTTTTGCTGTGCCTCTGGAGAGGGAATAATGCAAAACCGCTACAGTAATAATGACAACAGCAATGACAGCAAAGGCCTACAGAGGAAACAGGTCCAACGTGATTGTAGGTACCAAATAAAACGAAGCCACCTGTCCTCCATTTCCCAAATAGTTTAGTCAGTTTTACATATTTCCTTTGGAAAAAAGCACAAAACCTGCAGACAGGAGCTTATGCTGTTTACGCTTTTCTGTTTCAACTACGGTAGCTAAATGGTCTCAATCTGCAGGTACCGCTGGGGACGGGAACTTCTTCTTCACGCGCGGTACGGCCGTGCCGAACATTTAGCTTGATGGAAAAGTTTCGCGGGACTCATTGCGGCGACCGGCGCGGGTACGAAAAGGGCATGTTACGTAAAGCGATATGTTCTGAATCACGATATTGTTGCACGTGTACCGGAGTCACGGGAACCGGCAAATCACGAGTCCTTCGCCACGCGGTTTCTTTCGGAAAAAAGGAGCACAAGATGGCAGACTAATAGATTGTGACAAACAGTTGAGTCAACGTGTGTGAATTTTTACTCTTATATTGGTTGGGGAACATGCAGGCCATCAAAAGCGAGCGGACTGAGGATTCTGCAGTAATGTCTTCATTTTCACAACAAGTGCGGGGAAGTTGTTTGTCGTCTCGTGTTTGAATTTCTATGTGCATCGCTGCATTTTTCATGAGTCGCTTGACTCAGCCGTCCGTGCGAGCTGTAATTCCGGGCTTGCTTCTCGCTTGCAGGGATCGCTATTGACTTGGCGCCTCGCCACCCACTCGCCTGTCTCTTCCTTCCCTTCATCCGTCCTCTTCTCCTCACCATTCGTCTATTTTATCTCCTGTAGAGCAGCCCCATCATCAGTTCTGATGGCAGATATAATGCCGGTTAAGCTAGTTTAATGGGATGTGACAACTGCCCCATTAGCATGTCTGCCACAATGGTGTGTGGTTTCTGTAACAAGCAGATGTGGAGGTTCCCCCACAGTCCTGGTTCTGATGAAAGCAAGATGTCACCGAGCTACTGCTCTAATGGAAACCTTCTCCCAAACTCGGCTGCTGAGTTTTGTAGCCTGCCTCACCCATGCAGCTGATGTTCTTTCTCATTTGCACTTGGGAAGCTAGTTTGTGTTGCGTACACTTTTTGCTCGTATGCCAGCAGACATCTCACTGAGTTATACGAGCAGCAGGTGGAAACAAGATGGATTAAGATGTGTCTTGACCATGCATATGTCAAAGAAATTTGGACCAGTCAACTCTCTCTATCAAAACCTTTATTTCAGTTCGGGGTCTGTGCACACAGCATGTTGGGAGAACTCCATCTGAGTGTCTCCCTGAACAACGCAAATTGGCCTCCTTATAACCAACTTGCTTTAGGTACGCTTAGAAAGTTGACAATGACCAGGCCATGGTAGTACAACGGTCAGCGGAGAAGTACTGACTGCCACTTTACTCAGACAAGACGAGATGCAGAAGGTGCATAAACCGAGGGAGGGTAATGGGGTCCAAATGTTAATCCTGAAGGAATGTTCCTCAATATTAGTCCTTGAGTAACTGCAACTTGGTCCGATGAGACATTCCTAAAACATTTCCTTTCATACAAACGTTTGTGATCAAACAAAGCAGTGAGTTCACGCTTTATTTTAGCAATGCCATATCCCCGAGGAGACCACGGGAAAGACGAGCTGCAGAAATATCAAGCTTCACGTCAGACACCTACTGGAACCACAGTGACCAACTGTTGGAGCTGCTGAGGGTTGAGGTTGGGGTTAGGGGTTAGCGTTAGCCTGCTAGCATCTAGGGTGAGGATTACAGTTAGGATTGCGTCTTTCAAAGTGTCAGTGACACTGTAGTCCTGTTTCTGTTCTGTCCGGTCAACTTGTTTCCCTGTCTGTCATTAACTTGTCCATTCAAAGTATGGCATTTCCCATCTTTCCACGGTAGGATCAGATCCTGCCTCGTTGTGCAGAAGTGTTACCAAACCCTTGGGCGCTGTCACCCAGTCTTTTGCAGCCGACCCGCTCTATTCGGGTTTTGGGTTCACTTTTGAAGGAAGAGTGTCGCAGAAACCTGGCTCAACACCTATGACTGTTTATGCGGAGAAGCAACCGTGTCTCCACTTATTCTGCCTGGGGTTCCCTCCTCAACCCGAAGTCCAATCATCTCCTGCCCTAGGGGGTGAGAATCTGTCAGGAGTGAAGCGGGAGATTGGCATGCTACTGTCGGCGACAGAGTCCTCTGCTCTCACTGTGCTCCCAGCGGAGGCTTTAATGAAAACTGTGAGCCAGTCTTGGCAGAAACAACCGTCATAAAGTAGTGCTGGCGATACACTCTGCCAAATCTTTCGGCATATAGGAGAAAAAAAAAAAAGAAAAAGAAAACAGCATCTCAAAGCAGTTCTGTTTTATTCACATATTTGAATTTCATGCAAATTGGTCATTGATATTCATGCAATTTTAATTACACAAGTGTGTCCGTTTAAATGTGCTGCTGTGTGTAAAGTAAGAAATCCCCAATAGCAAAATGGCTACAGATGTTAATATGGTCAATAAAATATGACAGACAGTGAAGCCGCAGCACTGCGAAAGTGTCAGGGCAGGTGATGTATTCTGGTGCTTTTGTGTTACAGGGGGAAAAAAAAAACGGCAAACAACCTTGGTTTGCATGACAGGTATTTAACAGGAGGGAAGGCGAAGTTCACTTGCTCGGTTAAATCACGTTAGCCTGACATTTTCCACAACACCGGGCTGGACCCGGACACCCACGCCCCCATGGAGAAAGCCCTGCTTGAGGTGTGTAACCTTGCAAGTAGCCTCTCTCGTTGACTCTTTCTGGGGGACGGGCCTGGGGCTCGTGCTTCTGAGGCTCGCGGGGGTTGGCGATGGGGTGGATATGTGCCGCGACAAGCGTGTCATCGTCCCTGGTGCCGGCAGGCATCTGATTTATGCAAGACTCACTGTGAGCGACAGGCAGAATATTGAGGCCTTTATTAGGCCATCCATCACCGTCACACCTCCGGCCTGCAGCCTCCGCCGCGCAACGGCGGCGCACTCAGCCACTGTCTCCTCTCCCCGCCGCCCGGGTGGGGGCGCGGCTTCAGCCTGCCGGACCGAGGGCCCTTTTGCATTCAGACGGAAGCCCTCGGCGTCTCCGGTAGGTACAGTGCTGCCATCTTCGTCAGAGCTGGTAAAGCCATCAAACCGAAGGTCTTTTTTTGCAGCCGCGCATAATGTTGACGGAAGACAGACCAAATGCACGAACGTGGAACAGCACCCAGGGTTAGACGCGATTTATTTTGATGCTTTTTTTCTATTATTGATCCACCTCTCAGGGGCATCAGATGCTTAGAGAGCATCTCCTTTCTAAGCGCCGGAAACCATCATAAGTTAGACCTTCACCACCTGCTTCCTTTTACATACCTTTTCCTACTTGTGTGTCGCTTCTGCTAATGGAACCTGTGCGCTACCACGGCAGCGACACCCAAAGCTGTGCTCTAATGGTGTGTGGCCGTCTGATGTGGGTGCACTTTTGTTTACTCCGAGCCGTGCGACGCTTTGCAGAAAACGTGTAAATGTAGTTTAGGACAAGGACTGATAACCAAGTGATGTTACTGTTTCCACTGTAGCCCCCTTGAGGTACTTAGTAAATCGACTGAGAAAAGTGCCAGACTTTAAATGGGTAAAAAAAATATATATAAACCACTTTGGACAAAAGTGTCGGCCAAGCAGCCGTAACAATTGTAATCAATGAAATAGTGTAGAACCTTATGGATTTACAGCTGCACCCGGCCTAGGTTCCTGACGCCAGATTCCATCAGCATTCTGTCCTCAACAGCTGAAGGCTCCAGCGCAGAAAATGAACTGATTTTTATGATTCTGGACAATATATGGGACTCACCTGTTCAGCAAGTTGTGTGTTACGGCCTTGGTCCTAAGACCTTGAGAGTTTGTGTGTGTGTGTGTGTGTGTGTGTGTTTGGTAAAAGTTGGACTACTGTGTATTTATGGTGTTGATGTATTTAAGGGCCACTAGTGTAAGTGGTGCTGAATTTCTGTAAATAGCGTAAATAGTCTTTCCCACCTGTTACTCTTGTACACACTTGTAAATATTAAGCAACTGCCAGAAAGGGGTGAACACCATGCTCTTTGTACCTTCTTTTCACCTGGTTTTCACTGTGGTTTGGGAGCCTGGGTAGAACGGGGGACGTTTGTTTGTTAGGGTAGTTTGTCGAACACGTAGAGGACGGGGATTTTTTCATCGTTTTAGTGGCTTTGCTCACCCCTTGGTAACTGGCTTGGTTATTTGGTTGCTCTCACAGTATCAATAAAATATTCAAAAATGTGCGACGGGGGTTCTGTGTCTTTCTGTTTGGGTAATTTCCTTCATTTTTATGGGTTTCTTCACACAGCTCCATGGTGCTTCCACCCTTACCCTGTCGGTCAAGGGCCAGAGAACTGTACACGTACACACACGTGCAAGTGCCACTACAGAGAGTAACTAAAGCTGTAGGTGGCACATTGCGAGCGAAAGAATGAAGACACAAAGGAACGCTATCGACGGCAGGCAGTGCTGAGGCGCAAACAAACAACGTAACGGTTGTCTGCGCCTTGAGATAAGTCCTGTGCTGCTTCTTGTTTTGTATTGATACGAAGGGGATCAAATGAATTTCCTTTCACGGGAGGACACTGTCGGGAAAGACGGGATGTCGGATGCTGCCTTGCGGAAGGGCTATAATAATGAGTGATAGACCTTTGGTAGATAAAGAGCTGGTGTGACATAAAGCTTTCGATAAAAGCTTGAGGTCTGACATTTGTGTTTTCCTGGGATTTCAGAGGACAGGCCAAGTGAGATCTGATTTCTACCTTTTGACATTAGCCCACATCTTTTTAGCCACAATTTATGATAGTGAGGATCGGGGCGGCGGGTTTTTCACTGTTACACCCCACAGCGTGTCCATTTTAAGGTTTTTTTCTATTTTTCACTCCCCACGCAATTGGCTGGAGAACCGAAAGAGGCAGAATTCTCCAGCAAGATTTAAACACTTACTAGGTGAAGCTTGGGAGGACTTTCCTGCACTGGAGGCTTTGCCTTTGCATTTTCCATTTTTGCCTGACTTTGTTGCTCCTTGTTTTGGGTGAAAGAACAAAAGGGGTGCAAATCCCAAAATAAAGTATTCTGCAGCTTGACTAACTCGACTGATCTTTACTGGCTACAAAACCATAAAACAAAATAAGCAGACAAACAAAAAAACCTGCAACCACCCAAAACAAAGAGCAATAAAGTAGGTAAAAACGGGCAACAAGGGCAGCGTCTCTGCAGGAAAGCCCTCCTGAGGTTTCACCTAGGAAGCGCTTTTCCCGCCTCTTCCAGTTCCCCATCCAGTCAGCTTCCTGGGTCAATGCTGATGGACAGGTGGCTTGTCCACTCACGACTGGGGGAGCGAAAAATAGAAAAAAGATTAAATGGACACACCAGTGGCTGCAACTCCAGCACTGAACAATAAACTTGTGTTTGGAACCTGAGGCCCAGCAGGATCCCTCACAGAAGAGCCACTGAAAGTGATCCCACGGTAGCAAAGCTTCCTGTGAGGAGATGCTCTGTGGGCCTGCCGTTGAGGCCGGGAGTCCAGCAGGCTCCTCGGGGCTCTCCACAGCACCTCAGAAGAAATACGGAGTTAAATCAGACAAATCCCTGTTCTAACAAGCCAACACTCTATGTAAGGTTGCAGAAATTTGTCATTAATATTTAAAAACAGACGCAGAGCTAAATCCCCAGTGTGTTTCCAGGCACAAACTGAGTGGCCCTTATATGTGTTCACTCTCAAAGGGATGTGAACCCGCGGGGCTATCGGCTATCAGATTGTAGCTCATTATTCTTTGTAACAACCCTGTGCAAATGAACATTTGTGTGGCACGAAACTATGCTTGCACAGGGTCCAGAGTACCAGGGCACTGCTGTTGCTTTAACCAGCACCTTGGCTGGAGACATAATCGCCTGCAGTCAAAAATCTATTTTTCAATATATAATGGATATATAAGCAAGGAAATAATACAAAACTTTGCTACATGTGCACACAACAAACCGTCTAAAGAAAAGAAACAGAAAAAACACATGACAAGACAAAATATATGAAGATGTTTAACAGGGGAATATTATGGTAAAACCTGTTGTAACTCTCTCTCTATTTTGGCAGAAAAAGTATTCATATATTAATATCAATACTATTAAACGCTGCAGGCAATAACTGGGAAGGGGTTAGTTCCTGCAAAAGGAAGGCAGAGAATTTAATCAATTTAGCATAATTTATATACGTTATATGTTACATGTCATCGATATACATATGTGCACTAAAAATTCAAAATGTCAATAAACGGGCCCCAAATTTCTTCGAAACATGTTGTTTGGTTTTCAGTGGAGCACGACATTTTCTTCAGTGAAATGTGTTCTATAAGGAGATTTAACCACTGTGTAACACTAAGCGAATGTCTGGTTTTCCTGTGGAATAAAAATGACTTTTTTCACAAGAGTACAAGTAATGCGTATTATTTGTGGGATTTGGAATCGGTGGATTAAGTAGCTGACTATTTCAACTGACTTTTTGACGTCGAAGGTTTTATGAATTACAGCCAGGCTGAGCATTTCTTCGGTCACAATTCAGTTGTTCGAGGACATTGCAAAGATGGCAAATTGTAACATGCGGGTCAGTGTTGAGACCCTATCCCAGATCTTGCCTGGTCAGTCAGGTAAGCAATACTGAGTGGACGTGACCGACAGCAGCTTTTTCCAGATGTGTGAGTGAGTGTGTGGGCCACCTCACAGGTTACTGGTGTCCCATCCAGCTGACGCCGGGGCTGCCAGGATAGACTCCAGACCACCGGGACCCAGCCCCAGGGTAAGTGGTCACTGATTATGAGCAAATAGCATTTTTCAAAGTGTCCATGTTTATATGAGCTGGCCTTGCTGGAGCTCAAAGCCAAATGCCTCTGTTTATTAATCACAGGGAGGATGGGGGGGTTGGGTGGGGTGCAGAAAACAGATGGGTATCCATGAGTTATGGAAATGTGCAGAGAGTAATTAAACATTGCACACTTCAGTGGCTCACGTTATTTAATCTCCCTGTAGTCCTCAGGGGCCTTTGGGGTGGAGCGGCTGGAGCGGGTGGTGCGGGGGTTCAAGTGGCTCGGCCGGAAGCGTGACGCCATGTCAGACACCCACCCGCCCACCCCCAGCTCCCACTTCACCCGACTCCCACCGTCGTGGGGGACTACATTTACTGCTGTAACTCCTGACTAACTTGGTTTCCTTATTTCCCAGCTGGGTTTAGCCTCTGGGATTCGGGGAGGAAAGTAAATCAGCTATAAGGACTCCTTTTCAGGATTGCCGCTGAAAGCGTCTTTTGAACTGCAAAACAATTTCACGTTTGGAAAAAAAGGTCTTTCAAAGGCACTATTATTTTACAGAGTAGATCTTAACATCATCCTGTCTCCCCTTGTGGTCTTCTGTAGTGAACCACAGTTGGGACTGGGAGTATTTTGGGCTCCTGTGCTTTCATGGAGGATACAGACTGCACCCCCCCCCCCCCCCCCCCNCTTCTGTAGTGAACCACAGTTGGGACTGGGAGTATTTTGGGCTCCTGTGCTTTCATGGAGGATACAGACTGCACCCCCCCCCCCCTTTTTTGACTAAGAAACTTTAGTAATAATTTCTGTTTTGTAAATTTCCTGAATACAGAAGCACATGCGATAGGTAAAGGGGTAGGAAGGAGCAAGGTGTATTAGCCCAGATCAATATCTCATACTGTCTCGCACACGGGCACAAGGACTCGGCAGATGGTGCCAAAATGCTAATTTGCACTTTTAATTTATTTACACAGACAACGCCACCCGCTGTTTTTGAACCATGCACAAGAAAGCTATTAGGGGTGCGGCTTTTAAGAGGATTGAGGTTTCGTGCACCGTAAGCGTTTTCCCCGACTCACGCTGTGCCTGTAACTATCTTCTGTCCAGGTGGGGCCTGCGCAGCTGCAGTCACTCGTACATCAGCCGCTTCCCCGCAGCGGCAGGCCTTCGGGCGAGCCTTCCGACGGCACCGCACTTTAATTTTTTCTCATCCTCAGGTCCCGTCCTAATATTCGATCATCAGCCAGCTGAGTGGAACTGTTTCCGAGTAAATCTGGCAATAAAAGGCCTATTAGGGCTTAATCGAAACAGAAAGTGTGGACTTGCATGGGTTTAGGACACGCAGCAAAATTAAAGTGAGAAATTTGCACAGTTAGTTTCACCATAGAGTGTGCAGGGTTTAAAGGACGCTGCATGGAGCAAGTGGGAGAAGTTAAAGAAGCGAGGGTGGGACATGATCAGCAGAACTCACACGCGGTTAGAGCTGCTGCTGTGCACTCTAAGGACCGAGGTGCAAATCCCACATCCTACTGAGATACAGCAATACCTCGATTCGGGCTGTACGCGTGTTGGTGCTTAAAGAAACTGTGCTATATGAGGTCTTTAAATGCTGTATAAATGGAGCTGGGAAAAATAGTTTAATTTCACCTTTAACAGTCATGAATAAACACAGAATATGGATATCAACAATAAAATTCCAAAAAAGTTTTTGAAAACGTAAAAAATGTGGGAAATTATTGTAATAAATTAGTCAAGTGACTCAAATAAAAGGGCGCTAATGCTGGCCGTGTTAAAGGACGTATTACTATACCGTACGTGAAGGTACGTACCTACTCTGAGCCGGCGTGGTAAAACAATCCGCTACTGTGAGGGGGTAAACTATTGTAAGCAGCTCAGTGTTGCACACCGGTTGCTTTGGGTCAGGTAAACAAATATAAGCCTACAATTATGTTCAAGAAACGTGAATATTTACGCACCGAGATGCGCGTTTATATTGATATGTGCCTTATTAAGCAGAGCAAGTGTCAGGTGGTGCCAGGTTCGCATCAACGGAAACTGTTCCGTTAATGAAAATTTAGCAGCCGATGGTTTGATAAATCTAAGAACTGCTTAGGAAAACGTTCGCAGAGGATTATTAATCATTCGTTCCGCCATTAATCGAGTTACGGATCGGCGGACGCACGCCGAGAGCGTGGCAGAAGTTTGCGGACATCGTGGGCCGCGGCGTTTTGCCGCGACCGCCGACTTCCAGCTTATTAAATAAACGCGCCTTAATTTGCATGTTGATTCCGTCCTTCGGCGCCCTTGTTGTGTTTGTGTTTTGTTTCATGCAAGATTACCCAGAAACCTTTCATTTTCATCTGGCGCTAAGCTGCCCAGCGAAGCGGCTCATTTTGCACAAATGGCAGGACACGTCATGCTAATTCCACCCACACCTGGGGATCCACAGTGCCTCTCATTACCAAGGCCTGGTTATCACATTTGTGCCGTCAACATCAGTGCTGGCACCACAATTATTTTTCATTGTTGTGATCCATATAGGTGAGCGTTATTGTTATACACACGTACCATTTTGTATGCATTTATTTGTTTGCTTACCTGTGGCTTTTCTCCACTGATTTTCCATTTATACAGCAGGGTCATTTTTACTGTAACAGTGCCTTCCTCGGGGCTACCGCAGCTGGGGATGGGATTTGAACCTGGCTTCTTCGTAAAACCATTTCAAGGGAGCCTTTCGGTCGAAATAGCATGACTGCTATGGAATATGGAAATATGTATGCAGTCCTAGTGCTACAGTTGTGGTTTTCTATACAACCATGAATGCCTTTAATGCACAAGAATAGACCTAAAACATGACCTGAGCAAATATTTGTACTCCCCTGGTGGGCTGTGCATCCAGAAAAGGGTTTAATCCCGGTCAGTCTGTGCTGAAGTTAGATGTTCTCCCCGTTTATGCCCACAGTTCAAACGTGTGTTTCAGCTGTTTTGGTGACTCTAAATTGTCTTGTGTGTGTGTGTGTGTGTGTGTGTGTGTGTGTTCCATTGCTGTGATGTACATGTGTGAACGAGAAGTTCAATGCTGTTGTGTATCTAACACTATGAGTCACCTTGAATAAAGGTGTCAGTTAAATACTAGTAAATAGCAATCAGTGGAGAAAAGTGTCTCATTGAATAAATATGATTTGTTTTTCTTTTTCTTTCTGTCTGGAAAATGTACTGTAAAACTGACTGACTGAAAATTAACATTTAGAAAGTGTCCCGCAATCAAAGACAGGAATATTGACAAAGGAGGCAGAATGAATGAAGCCCCAGTCCCCATGATGGGTGTCGTTCTGTCGAAACCCAGCATGTCTGTATAACTCCGATAAGACAAGGTGGACCCCCCCCCCCCTTCACGTCGTGTTTCTCTGATGTCCACTGATTCTCCTCCCATGAGGCTGTAGGGCTGTCACACGGGAAGTACCCTGCTGGCACTGACAAGGGTTCCTGTGTTCCAGATGCCACCACGGGGAAGGAGATGAACACGTCCACACAGAATTTCACACGATAATTCCTCGTCCCAAAAGACATTTTATTTAACCAGACATGTTTTTATTGAAGGTCGGTTATACAAGCTAAGCTTATTTTAACAATTAACCCCCAAGAATACTCCTCAAGCATGGAAATCCTTAGCTTCATTATCAATAAATTTACCGCTTCTCTAAGAGTCAAATCCCCCTTTTTTTAGAGATTTTTACCCTCCTTTTGGGGGTTATTCAGGGTTGTCCCATCAGCACTAATGAAAAGTACATAAACTACACTGAAAGCCCGGCTTCATATTTCCAAAATACTCTTAGCTGTCCGCGATGAGAAAGAAGTTTCTAGATCATTGTGGCTGTCTTGGTTCTGCCACACCTTGCTCTCCCATTTTGTGGCCGAGGCACTGAAGACTCTATACTGGGGTATTCTGTTTGAAACCTAGTGACAGGGTGCCGTGAACTGTGTCTCCTACACAAGTCCCACAAAATCAGAATAGATCAGATATGTTTCTATGTGACAGAATTGTGTTTTTTAGAAGCACACGCATCTCTTTTGGAGAGTTTGCTTAAATGCGAGGCCTTACAAATCAGCACCATGGACAGATCCCCAAAACTATATTAAAAAATGCAAAACTTTGTGTTTTTTTTTTCTGTTGTTTCCCCCCCAAGACATTATAATAATAGTAATATTGGAATGGATGGGCCTGTTACGGACAGGTCGATGGCTCTGTTTGTTGCCAGGGGCACAAGGGCCGTGTTTTTCTATACACAGATGAAAAACGTGTTTAGAGAAATACAGTAGGGTGTTTCTTGTAGACATGTGTCTCATATTCTTTGTGGTGGATTTAACAATTACGCCAAAGAAAAGGAAGATGATGTGTGACATAGGTGCCGATCTATGACAAACAGGGCAGAAAGGCAGGGGAGTACTGCTGAGTGGTCCTCGAACCCAGGACATGTTCATATCAGATGCGCAGAACCGTAAGTTCCGAGTTCTGAGGTTCCATTAGATGGGCTTTGCGGAGATTGTACTCCGGAAGATGGATGCTCCATTTACAGGGCTTGCAGTGCCGATGAAAGACTTCAGCTGTACTACTTTACCGTGTTTCATTATGTTTAAAGCAGCGCTTCCTCCAGGAATATTGTTCTCAGAAGAGGAGAGAGACCACGGAAAGAAAAGGAAAACATCTCCATCATTCCCCATGTAGCGATTTCAGCAGGTTTATTCATCCGTCCATTATCAATAAACATCTGTCCAGTGCAGGGTCGCTGTGGTCCCGGGTCCATCCAGGACCCTGAAAATAGACTGTGAAGGAGGGTAAACACTGTGCACCCTGAGTCAAGGGTTCAGTAGAGTTGTGTTCATATAACATGATGGTCCTGATTATATACATATATAGCAGTCATGCTATATATAAATATAGTCGGAAACTATTTTGTGCTCATGATTCAGGAAATAAGAGAGTGGTCAAGAATGCCCAGTTGCAGTACAAACATCAAGCTGCACAAATGGATAAAAGTGTAAGCGGCTTTGGCAAAAACATTTGGCTGAGCAACGAAACAGCAACAACAACAACAACGGTTGAACACAACAAACAAGAGATCAAGAGATCAGGAAGGGGGTGAAATCCGTGTCTTCACACATCGCACGACACAGGCCACTTTTATTTATTTTATTGCATTTGAATTTGCATTCCCCTGCCAGTCTCCAGACGGTTTGGCGAGGGTTGTTGAGCCTGCAAACAATGTTAAATCTGTTCCGTTGGCCAGCGGCCCTCAGCGCCGGCAGCTTCAAATTCAATCATGTGCAAAAACGGCGGCTGCCGGTTTGCCGTGGGCGCATTCGCACCCGGGTTTCCCAGCCAAGGGTGCCGGCACGCCGCCGTCGCCTCTCTTCCCAGTTTTCCTTTTTTGCACGGATTGTAACGAGATTTTCCAGGACTCGGCCTCTTGCGTTGCTAACGTTGTGGTTGGTGCCGCAAAGCGGCAACGCTCTCCGTTTGGCGACACAGGCCGACCTCGTTCCTTTTCTTTACCACGGTCTTGGTGTCACGGCTGTTCTTTGCCAGTGAACCCTTTGATAAAGAAGCTTCCAAACACAGATGCAAATTCTTACTGGTTTGTGACATAAGCGGCAGCTGTGTAACCGGGGTCAGTGTCACGTCAAAAGTGTTCGCGTTTGCTGAACAAAACAAAAAAAATGGACTCCAGCTGGCCAGAGAAAACATAATTCACTGTGTCATTTTTTCTGTTCTACTTGAATTTTCCTTTAATCAGCAACTATATGATGTTATATAGGATGGCAGACATTCTTCAAACACACACAGATCAATGCGCGCGCAGGGGAAGCCTCCTAAGAGAAAATCCAAACGTGATCACCGTTTGTTTTGGAAGGATCTCTTGCATAAACATATGCAAATGATGTATGAAAATTATATTTGGAGCATTTCCATTGTGTTTGGCAGCTGTTAATGTCTTTCAGTGCGCGTGTGACCGTGTTTTAACCAAATAATCCTCCGCTCATTCTGCGCCGTGTCTGTATTTGGCCATCCCATCAGTCACAAATGGACCTGTGATGGAAGTAATATACTGAACAGCATGTTTGCATTTACATATGCTTTGTTTTTATATTATAAAGTGCTCCGCTTGTGAGGGTTGACAGGGAAGGCTGAAAAAAGGTCCCAAGGTTACGCAACAGGGAAGTGAATGACACAGCTTAAGAAAACAGCTTTGTTAAGGCAACACAGATGGCAGCTGAGGAGAGGAAAACAAAAAACTTCCAAGATGGAGAGAAGAATAAAACCCTGTGGGTCGAGGTAGCAGTGGCTGCCCCGGCAACAGTGTGTTCTTCTGTTGTGACAGGGGACCTGCCCGGGTACGTCTGTCACAGTACAGCTGAAAACCAAAGGTGTTAATGTCCATATCCAGGCCCACGGTTGCTGATCCCCTGGATGTCATGTATTTAACAGCATATTTACAGACGTATTTAGTAAACAGGGAGTGAGCTTAACAGCCAGCCAGGCCTCCAAATTCCCAGGAAACAGCAGAGCTGCACGATAAGTCTGGAAACCTCGGAAAAAAAATCATCAGATTAAAACTCAGGCCATCCTGGCATTTTGTAGCTAATTTGCAAACCAACACAGCATGCGCCGCATTTGTGAGGAAACAGAAGGGAATTTCAAAATGGGTCAATCTGAGCTCCTTTACTTTGAATTTTCCGGTGCGTAAACGCGGGGAGAACTGCGATTTGAATATTGCAAGCGGAGCACGGGAGTGGCAGCTCTTTTCCAGCGAACATCAGCAACCCGACGCAGGCGCTGGAGTGCTGGCCTCGGTCTAATGAGGGAAACGATGCCGGACCCCAAGCGGGAGCCGTTTGTTTGCATTTTTCCAAGTGCAGAAGGAGCGTGTTGCCCGTGTTTCTGCTGCGGTGCGTTTGATGCCAGCGATGCTGCGGAGGAGGAAGGCAGACGGTGCTTTTAACGCAACGCGCCCCACGGTTTCCGAGATGTTTGCTTTATGGCGGTTACCGTAGTGACGAAGAGAACAGGAAACCAGGTGCTTCACTTCATGTGTTTCGGAGCATGTTTTCAAAGGCCTTGGCGGAGGCTCCTTTATTTGTAGTTGCCTCCGGAAGCGCTGAGCATTATGGGTCCCTCAGGAAATTCAGGTTTAAACTTTAACTTAAAAAAAAAAAAAAAATCACGGTGAAACCTGAATACACAGTTTTGTTTAATCGTGGTATCTTCCAAAAATAACAAATCAAACCCAATTAACCCACGCAGTGTCAGTTGTCTGCATCTCGCTGGAGAATGAACATAAGGAATTTTTAATGCACAAATGTCATCCTCCTGTAATAACTAACCAAATCATCCTGTATGCAGCCTTCTCTGTTTTTGTTCATATATATATATATATATATATATTCTCGTGTGTGTGGCACAGTGTGCGGACAAGCGAGCTTGTGTTTATTTCCATCATATTGGATGGGTGTGTGTGCATGTGTGGACCGGCACGCTGTTGTGTGTGTCGGCATAACCTCCTCTTCATTCAGGTCGTGTCACAGGCCAGGCGTTCCACTGTCAAAAGCCACTTTCATCTGCCGACTTCAAATGTGCCTGTCATCCCGGTCAATTACACCGGGGGAAATGGGTATTGTGACACACGGAGCGTCGATTCAAAGGCAGAACAGAAACAAGGGCTGGGAAACAGACACACGCTCTGCCTCCCTCACTTTCACACACACACACAAATACACATTTAAACATAGCCTCTGTGTGAGGGTGTGTGTGAATCTGCAAGGAGCTCTGAATGTCAAGGATTCTGCACTTTTTCCTAAATACTGGAAAACTGCACACAAACAGTGGGGAATTATATACATATACTGGGGAATTACCACAAAGTGAAGCCTTGTAGAGATCGCTCTCCTCCCAAGGACCACGCAATCCTGCTCTTCCATGTCCCAAACGTAGAAGATTGTAATGCTTTAAAAGCCTTTCCTTGATATGTGGATTGTAAAGGATCCTCGGGCAGATCTCCTCCTGAGACTGACTACACTTGTGTGTGCTTTAAAAAGACAAGTCTAGGTATCTCTTCCGGAACGATCTTTTGAGGCATTTAGCACTAGCCGCTACCGTCTCAGCACCACCCTGCTGACTGGTGGTTCTTAAACTCAACAAAAACAGTCACCTGCCAAATCTCACGAAAATCCCATTTCATATATAAAACTTGCCAAGCAGATGCTCTTCCGTGATCCGTTGGTTTTCGGTTCTTATACTAGATGTGACTGAGAAATTTGTAGACTGACTGTACTACACGCTTCCGCGTGCTGTCAAGGTTGTGATCTTGTCACTGTATGCCAGCAGCGGGAATGGTTTCTGTTTGGTCCTTCTGTTGTCACACTCAGTCGGTCCACCCCTCTTCTGTGATGCGAGCGACGTTTCTTCAAAGACGCGCGGTTGAATCTTGTGTAAGGATCGAGAAAGGTGGTCGAGGGTTCTGAAATATTGATGGAGAGTGTGGAACAGAGGCACTGAATTTTGCAGGAAAATAAATTTTCCTCTGATGAAGAGGTGTAAAAAGCTACAGTCTCCACCTTGAAGACAATGTCACAAGCTCCACCTTCTTTCAGTAGCTTTCAGAGCCCTGCAAGGAGTCCATGCAATGTGAAGGAAAGTAGCTTGAATAGAAAATGTTCCCCAATCCCAAAGAGTCCCTCTATATGAAACGATGGGTGCAATCTTAACACTTTTTCAATATACCCTTGTTCATGGACCCTTGTCCAACCCTTTATTAAAATAAACCTTTATTAAAATAAAACAGTATTAAAAGACCAATCTGCCCCCTTCCCTTTTCGCCAAAGGTATTAGGTGCTCAATCACCCCCAGATGCAACTGTTGTACGCAGGGCAACCAAAGGACCTTTGGAAAACTTTTCAGACTACAAAAAAGCTCCCTAACCAGACTCTCCCCTCCCAGGGACCAGTTATTGTTCTTAACTGTGATACAGGGAACTCATTATTTAATTTTGGAAATATGAGGTATGTCGAGTTCTCGGAAGGTCAGTCCATTTTTCCTCCAGTTGACGCTACAGATTGTTTTCTGAAGTTCTCTGTCCATTACGCCATGCTTTAAAATGACCCCTTCTCACCGTTGGCTGTGATATTAAAACACTTTCAGCCCTTTTCAGAGGTGCTGGTCAGGCAGGGGAGGGGCTCACTATCCCCTGGTGGCAGGCGTATGACACAAGTACCTGTGTGGTCAGTGCCCTTTGCCCCCTAGTGATGGCACCTCGGGGCTAATTGATGCCTGCAACGGGACGCCTGCTTCTTATCCTCGGAACCAGGGGCCGGGAGTTGTCACCTCACAGATCACAGCCTCGGTGCGGATGCAGGGACGGGGAGAGGCGGTCTGATCCATCCAACACGCCACCCTGCCGCCACAAGCCATCTTCCTCGATGGCTTTGGATCCCTTTATCTAAGACTACAGGAAATCTGCCAGTCAAACAGCTGCCTTGAAGGTCACGAGGACATGCACCTGTTGATTCCTCAGGGCTATTCTGCATGTGCAGTTGTGCAGTGGTTCAAATCCCATCTCCTCTGTCAAGGTATTCACATGGAATTGATCCAGTAAAAACATTCCAGCTGTATAAATAGGAAAATCACTGTAAGTAGCTGAACGCTCTAAGAGAAAAGTATCAGATAACTGGTAAAGTACTGAAACGCTTACACCCCCTTTTCACCTGTGCGGCCCCCGCAAGAGCAACAGTTCCTTCGGCTGTCAGTTTTTACCCATGTTGCCCTGCTTGCCGTGCTCTGCATTCATTTCCAACAAGATTGTGAATGAGCTAACAAGTGCAGAACAGTCATGTTGTTTCACTTTGGCATAAGGATATACATTTGTTTCGTGCGAAACCAGAAAAGCTGTTTTTGGGCCTCTTGCATAATCTTGTCACATATTTCGCACTGTAATCGAATGCTCGTCTAAACAAATCTGTTTTTCGCTTTTTTTCTCTCAGATTTATGCTGCCACAAGCACATACTGCTGGCCTTGCCAATATGGAGCCAGTATGTGCAGGACCGGGATAACTCGGGCTCTTTGGAAGACCGCGCGATGCTGAGTTTGGGTTCGGATTCAGCGTGCATTGTCCATGTCAGCCTTCATCCCCGGAGTGTTGACTTATGGCCTATGGAAGAGTCCCCTTCAGGGACACGATGGAAGGGAAGTGCAAAGGAAACACATAAAACAGACAGATACTCAAGAAGAATGAAGCCATCTGGAGATGATGGGATTGACGGACCTGCGGCGCTTCAGATACTCATCACCCAGACCTGTTTCAAATGTCATGATTTAAACAGCGGTAGAAGTTCGCTCCTTGTCACGGGACATGACTGATCACCCCGTTCGGTGTCTCGCTAACAAAATGGCACCGTGAGGAAGGGGCTGTAGATTCCGAGCAGCCGTGGTGTGTTTGCCACCTTGTTGCCGTGCCGACGGCGGGGGAGACATTTTAATCGACCGGCGCTCACGTAGCAATGCGGAACCACCGTTGGGTGGCGGTGGGCGACAGGGGGAGAGCGCAAGGCCTTCCGTGACAGTGATTCATTGCCTCGCCACGTCCCTCTGTGTAATTTATGACCAGCTGCCATTTGTATTCCGTGGGGCAGGTTGGCACAGAGAGCAATTATGGCACACACCCGTCTCGCACAAAAAAAACCTCACCACCCACCCACACACACACACACACACACACACACACACACACACACACACACACAGTCACTCCTTTGATGGGTAGAACTTTAGATTGTGTCATAGCTCCTCTCCCACTGCTGTCAGAGAAAGAAGAAGGAGAGGAAGGCACATTTTCTTGGCTGCCATGCTCTCCTGACCGTGCATTGATTAGCGACTAGTCGCTGTTCGAGGCAGGTCCTTCGTGACAAACTGGCTGTTACCTCGTATTTCTCCATCACAGAATCTGTTGCTGTGAGTCGCTGCATCAGCTTTAAAAGTACAAAGATATGCGCTTTAGACCCCATTCGTTGAGTTGTGCTTTCAAGCTGTGTATTTTTGTGAATGTTTTCATTTTCCAAAGTGTTCCCATCTATCTCCCCTCCTCATCTCCCACCATTTGCTCTGTGTAGCTCCCTGCACCAAGTCCAGCTCGCTGATTAAAGGTCTACAATAAGGGGTCTGCGTCCTGGTGCCAAAAGGACCTGATCAGTCCATACACCCAAACAAGAGTGCTGTGATCATCCACCTTTGGCCGCTTGGAGGTCCCACTCAAAGCAGGTGGAAAATGGGAAGTCTGTAGCTGCCAGTGTGGTGGAATCAGCTCCCTCTGTGCCTCAGAGTTGCTGAATTCCTTCCAACATGTGCAAACAGCCTCAAAACTCATCTCTTATGGACCAGCTCAAAAAGGTCCGTGCACTGTATGTTCATGTATGCCGTAAGCATGTCTACAATGATGTGTCTTCTGTCTGAATGGACCACGTTGTTATCTGAGGTCTGTCAGAAAATGGTTTTGGGAAAAGGCAGCTGAATGTGAAACTGTTTTGGAATTAAAAGAAGAAGGATGGTGCAACAAACTAGATGAAACAATATGATGAAACAATATTATCAGGGAACCAACCATTTTTAAATTATTTTAGTGAAAAATGGAATCATGATATTCTTTCGCATGCTTTTGTATCTGTTCAGTGACTCAGGGAGATTCCACGGCAGTCTGGGATACTTTGCCTGTAGGAAGAATGTTTTTGAGGTGATATTTTTGTTAGACTTGGAACTGTCTAACGTGCAGAAAATAAATATGTGACTAACTTTGTGCACCAGGGAAAAATTGTTTTATACCTCTGCAGTAGTAGTAGCTATTCTGACGGATAAATTATAAGTGAGTGAAGGATTTTAAGGTGCGCGTTTTCCCCGGGTCATTGTCGGTTCAGGCCACGGTGAAAATCTGCATAAAAAAAACAGCGTCTTTGTCGACTGTTTATTCAGGTAAAAGGCAGACATTGGAAGTCACATAAAATAACAAGTTGGCAGATGTTGAAAGGCGCTAAGCGGTGACGCTCGAGCAGGCAGGCAAACGGCGAGGAGCGGCGCACACCGGCACGCCGCTCCCTTCCCGCTCACAGGCTTGCAGGCCGTCTGACACGGAGAGGAGGGAGACGGCGTTGCCATGGAAACCGCAGGGAAGGACTGTGAAAGCGGGCTTTAAAGAAATGGGTGGCAGGGCAGGGGGGAGGCGGACGGGGAGGAAGCTGTGGCCCGGGAAGAGCCCGCATTTTTGTGTTAAACCCCTGAGCTGTGCCTCTCTTGTCTATTGTCACCAGAAGGCGTGAGGAATGACTGGGAGAAGTTTGTTATTTTCCTCATCTCGCTCGCGTTCGGCTCTGCGTGTTTGCAACCTGCAACACCAAACGTGTCACTGATGCTGCCTGTTTTTTGTCTCCCATGCGTGCGCAATCCTGGCCGTGCAAGGTCACATAAATGCGAGAGTGTTTGAGGGGGAAGGCGCTGTGCGTGAACCCGGGAGGTAGGAAAACGAAACAGGACCAGGCTGCAGTTGGCTAAGATTTTCACGTAGGCAGGCCAGCTTATCCTGCCCCGCCCTGAGGAACCACCCGCCATGCCCCTATATCCCACCTTCACACCCGGGATGAGGAGAAGCTCAGAAAAGCCTTGGGAAGTTGACCTGGTCCTGCTCACCTGATTGAAGACCACAGTATCGCTGTAACAAAGCAGGTAGGTGAGCTGTGGGCTCCAGCATTTTTTGTTGCAATTGATGCCTTATTTAGATGAAGCGATTCAGATGCCTATTGCCGTTTGGGATGTTCGCACCTCTACTGTGTCGCCTGTTCCTGTTGCCATGCACATTGATATGGGAGCAAGCAAGACAAGGCTCTCAAGAACAGACTCTCTGTGTGCTGCTGCACAAGGCAAACAGGGGTCCTCCCTTCCCGTGCCAAGCTGCTACACTTTCCAGCTAAGGAGCTTCATTAGGAGTGAAAGGAATGGGGGGGGTGAGAGAGAGAAAGCGAGAGAGAGTGAGAGCGAGAGAGAGAGAGAGAGCGAGAGAGAGAGAGACAACCCGGGGGGGTGGGGGCGGAGGATGGGTGGAGGGAGGGGGTGCTGGGGACCTCCCATCCTGTAAAGATGATGTCAGACTCCGCAGCCGAGCCATCAGACCCCGGCACGCTCTACAGACGACAGGCTGCCTGAGCCGCGGCTGCGCGACGGGCGGACAGAAGCACAGGTGTGTATCCTGCTCAGGTATTTATCGCTCTACAGCCACCTGGGGCACCCGCTGTCACGCTGGTCGCCCACCGGCCGGAGGAGTTTCCCACACTAGCACAAACCGGGGGCGTGGGGGGGTTGGCTGTTCACGCCTAGTCGTCGCTTTGTGTCGTCTGCTCTCCCACCAGGAGACTGTAGGAATGTGCCCGTAATCCTCGTGGCGGGTTGCTGGCGTGGGGCAGTGCTGGGGGGGGGCAAAAAGCCTGGCAGGGAAAGTTAGTCTTTCCTCAGATTCCTCGTGCAACTCCTGAGAAAACCACGTTCCCTCTGCGGTCGCGGTGGCACAAAAGCACGGGCTGCGTGTAAAGTTTCAGTGTGGTTCTTTTGTGCAGCTTTGCGTGTGTTTGCACACAGTGCGATGCCGTCACAGAGCCAGCCGACAAGTCGAGGTGACACGTGAAGATGCCGTGTGTGTCTGTTTGGCCTTTGTGTGTTTGTCGAGGTTTGTTGCTGTCAAACCGCAGGCATGGATGCTGGATTGGCCACGTGTCTGTCAGTGTGTGTCCATGTATGTCGAGTCCAAGCACCACTTCTGGGGCTGTTTCCGGAGCCTGGGGGGGGTGGAAAGCTGTCACACCAGAGTCTCGGGCTTCGTAGCGGTGTGTTGGGCTCTGCTTGGCTTTGTCTGTGTCCAAGACATTGGCAACACACAGACGCATCTTCACGGTGCCGGGTCGTCTTCACCCGGAAATCTGGTGCTGATCTTCTGCTCCTCCTGCACGCTTTCATCGCACACCACTAACACAGCACTTTGGGGCACCTTAATGGAGCCGGTGAAGGGCAGACACACAGGGCTCCTTCACAGAAGCGAGCAGCACGTCAAACAGGAGACTTTGTGTGGAATGTCTCTGCAAAGCTCCAAGGCAAAGGCAGCAGCTCTGTGGAGTAACAGCCAAGAAACGTTCTCAATACAAGTGGACGGAAATGTTTAGGTCCATTTGACAGAGACAGTTTGTGTATTTGATCATGTTTGTAGACAATAAGACTGTATTAGCGACTGAGAAAATAAGCCAAGTCAAAAGTCGAGTTGTTTTTACACCTGATTACAATGCAAATTCATATTTTGTGTGTTTTTTTTGGAAATGATGACTCTATCATGCTCAGTTAACTCTTAGGTGGTGTCCCGGGAAAACCTAACATGAACAAATAAAAACAGCTGGTTTTAATACGACAGTTTTTTTTTGCTTTTATTACCATTACATTTACCAGATTCTTTTGTCCAAAGTTGTTTACAGTGATTTACCCATTTATACAACAGGGCAATTTTGGCAGTATCAGTACAGGGTAAGTACCTTGATGGACTGCAGTAGGAGGTGGCTTTGGGTCATTTGAGGGCAAAGTAAGAGTGCTAACCACTATAATGCCTATTTTA
Organism: Arapaima gigas; assembly: GCA_900497675.1. Classification (NCBI taxonomy): domain Eukaryota; kingdom Metazoa; phylum Chordata; class Actinopteri; order Osteoglossiformes; family Osteoglossidae; genus Arapaima; species Arapaima gigas. The sequence goes on from UFQX01001080.1 coordinate 63,071, forward strand.
CTGTCACTACTTGATGGTTAAGAGTTTAATAGCTGACATGAGACAGGAGACTAAGTCACAAATTTTACTGAAATCTCGCAGAGAAAACTGAAAAGAGGCGAAGTACAAACACACACGGCTCTGTTCCCGAAATCCGACCGACTGTGAACAATGCATAATTACTCTGCTTTATTACTACAGTAAAATCAAAAGATATTAAAGTTTATTGTCGGTCCCTCTGGGCCACTTGTGCATGTTGAATAACTGTCAGGAGCTGGAGATGTGCAGGCGAGGATGATGTGGGTCCCAGTTCTGCCTCTTAGGTGCGTGTGATTGATTTCCCCTGAAGAGGTGGACAGTTGTCAGCTGCCGCCGACGGCCTGCGTTCATTACACACACACTAACGGACTAATGCTGTCAGCGGCCGCGCGACATCGATCCCACACCCATTTACTGCGGTGTGCACAGAGTGTTTGTACCGTGGCCGTCGGCCCCCGGGCCGGGGATCTGCTCTGGTAGCATCCAGGATCGATGGCGCTCTGCGGTGCTCTTCCTCACCCGCCTTTCCGTCCGCTGTTTATGTTTTTTCATCCTGCCTAATGAGCCCCCTTTCGTATCTTTCGGTTTGGAATTCCAGTTTTCGAAATATAAAGAGTCCAAGCAGTATCTTTCTAGGAAATAAGAGCTGCATTTAATGTGGATTTCCAAAAGGCCACATTACAGTTCTATCACAAGGAGCTGATATTTCTTCTTTATAATTTCATATTAAATAGATATTGCGCTTTTGTGCGCTTCAGGAAGGCAAAGAGACTTCAGGAAGGTAATGGAAAATCATACTTCATGCACTGTTTGCTGAACATTTTGATTTTTCTCCACTTGTCAACATGGATCTCTGCTACTCAGAAGGATGAGCTTCATTATAATTCATGTTTATCAAAAGCAGTCGGGACCACAGATGGGGCACCCTGTTCGATCAATATACTAACTAGGAATTCATAATGTGAATTAAGTCAATGAACCAGAAAGTACTTTTCTCTCTTTCTTAAACAATATAAACCGTACCAGTCGCTCACAGGGCTATTTACGAGTGACCCATACTTTTGAAATGTTTTCAGGGGTTTTAAGTGGGATTTTTCTCATCATTTGTGTTTATGTGGAAATATATTGTGTCACTGTCTTTAAACATTTTACCACTTGACATTTCTTCATTCTGTGGCATTTTTTTCTGTGTAGGAAAGTGTCAGTTAAACAAAAATCATATGCAGAAACCTTAAAAAAGATGTAAAAATGAGTCATCCCGTCAATAAAGGGTGTATCTTTGGAGTGTTATGAGTTTGAAGCAATGCAATCCTTTATGAATAAATCCAGGTTTTATTTTCAGCATTTCAGCTGGAAATGGATGCAGGGGCAGGAGGTGAAGTCTGGTTTTGCCAAGAAGGCATCGGTCCTGTTTCAGAACTCCACCAGCCGTGCAGATCCTGTCCCTCACGTTCACACCATCCCCACGACCCCGTGACTCCTAAAGTGTGACACCTCCGTGCAGATTCACTCTACGGCTCGAATAACCCCGGAATAGAGGGCACTGCGGGGCTGGGGCGTCTCTGAAAGGACCTGGAAACAAAATATGAGAGTTGGGAGTTTAAGCCCACTGCCCTACGACCAATGCGTGTCCCCGGGCAGATGTGGCCTCTTGTTGAGCTCCGTCTGCAGCCAGCTGGAGAGCGACACCTTGCTGCTCCCACCCAGGAGCTGCTGTTGCTCTGCCGCAGCAACGATTGCACCACTCCTATATTTATTACGCCTGTATTGCTGGAAGGGACAAATTAGAAAAAAAATGAATGCAAATTATTCAGTTTGGTGAATATGTTAATTTAGTCCTGCTAGGATGCAAAAAATGGTGCATAACTACATGGAGTTGCAATATTTCAAATTGCTTATATAAGATTGGGGGTCCAAGGTGCGCTTTGATGATGGTAAATGTGCCCCCCCCACGGTTCAGGCGTTTGCTTCAGGATTACATCATACCCCCGCCATTGTTTCCAAAGGTGCTGTGGAATCTTTTTTTTGTTGTTAGGTACTGGTTTTCTGCCATCCCTTCGTTGTCCTGTCATATTCGGTCGCCCACCATAGGTGGCACACGATCCCTCCCCCTTTTCCTCATTATGATCAGTAGGGAGCCTGCGGGTTGACTGGTTACTGGCCTCTGGTGGGTCTGGGAAGACCTTCTGCCACACTTCCATTTAAACAGCTTATTGTTTCAGTCGGCAGACACCACACGTGGAAACAAGAGTGTCAAAGCCTGCGGAGGAAAAAGGGGCTTTAAACACCACGCGGGATAAGCATGGCAACATCGAGTTTGCCGTAGCCCCCTCTTCCTAATCTGGCTTCTCCGAGATGGACCTCTGCGCAAATGTAAACCGGGTTAATATGAAGTAGTAACTTAACATGAAAGGCTTCTTCTAATCTTTGATCTTTGATGAACGGTAGGATTACGGGAATCGCGAGCGTCTGGAGGACGGGCAATGGGATGAAATGGACCTCAACATCCTGGAGGGCTGCATGGGCCTGAATAATGCATGCTGTGGCAACACTGTCTGAGTGTGTAGGAAACAGCGAGACGTTTAATCAGAGCGCAGCCTGTAGACGGCAACCAGCAAGGGTGCGAACAGACCGAGTGGGCTTCTGTTCAGCACACCAACAGATACACATGCAGCCCCACCCACATCTATCTATCTATCTATCTAATCAGTATGTCTGTCTCAATTTCACTTTGAGTTTTTTCTTTACTTCCTTTTACAAATAGCCTCTCAAAGTCTCTGCTAGAGTTTACATTTCAAAGCATCTCTCTTCAAGACTTAATTAAGATTCCAGATATATTTTAATGGATAAGAAGGTAATATATGTAATATTTATTGCGGTTTTCATTTTGCAAAACACGTGATCTCCTGGTTAGTGTCTCCTTCAAGATGACTGAACCTGGAGTTAATGTGAGTGGGAGTCATTTTGTCCACCACTCAGAATATTTATTTTTGTCAGCGTGATACATTTTACGGCATTTGAGTTATGAATAAGGCCTCCTTATATCATTTTAGACTGCTGCTTCTGTGGACGTGTTGGGCTGAAAGTAACCAGATATTGGGCTAATGTGAAGCTAAACAAATCGCGTTGTTTCAGCTGAACCTGCCTGTGTTTTCTATTCTTCTTGAAGCGTCACACAAATGAGAGAAATACTGTTATTGTTTATGAATGCTGAGTACATTGATAAAGAGCATCATTTATATAATATGTGGGCATCCTGGTAACTCACTAAGCTAGGTTACTTTGACCCATTGGATGTCTTGTCCCATGTAGATCCAGCATGGGAATGTTTTAACAAAGAAACTTTTAGGAAGTAAAAATATTGCAGCTGTGCTTGTCAGTGTTTTTACTCTATGGATGAGACTGACATGCACAAAACAGTTGTGTTTCATAAAGCGGTTTAAATATAATGCGCGTGTGTGGCAAATGATTGTGGCAACTACTGGCACTGTGAGAAAGAATGTTAAAGAGATTATGTAAAAGAATTTTTAAAAAAGAAGTCGTTCTCATGGAGTCACCATTTAATGTGCAAAATAGTGTTGCTGTTATGTGTTCGACGCGGCTCAACACACACACACACACACACACGCTGAGCGAGAGAGGGAGAGCAAGGGAGCGCTAGCAAGAGTGATTGAGATCAATGAAAGCAGCTGTTCGCTCACTTCTTCAAACGCGGTCTTGTGTTGGCAGCCCTGTTGTCTGACAGCTTTGAAACGGGATCAGAGGCTAACAGGCATGAATATAGAATAGCCTGAATATGTTCCTCACAGCCCCCATCACATGGCGGGATTAAAGTGGGGGGCTGAGGGCCCTAAACACGGTTTATGATATAAACATGAGAGCTGTGGAGATGTTTGCCAAGTTACCGAATATCATACGATTCCTGCTCTTGTCTGGTTCATACAGTCTTACAACACCATTCGGTGGCAGTGCGTTGATATGTGATATAACTGTCTTCTGGGGAAATTTACTATAGTGTTGCACTTACAGATCACATGTCAGCCACTAGCATGGAGACTCTTCATCACCTCAGTCACCTGCAGATGTACATTATCCCACTGTTTACACCAAAGTGTGGGAATTTATGCTTCATAAGTGCTATTACTAATCCTGCATTCATATTCCCATTTACAGTATCTATAGATAGGGCTTTATTGCATCCTTTTTGCCAAATGAATGTATAATATAATGGGCTTTAGCAAGAGGAAAATGCTTTTTTAATGTTCATATTATAGTGACTGATTGCTATTTGCTCTCCTTTCGCTCACTGTGCTGTGGTGTCCAACATCTATTAAGACCTGTTGAGATTTAAGTGGATGGAAATGACGGTGTTATTTGAATGGTGCTCTCGAGTGCCGCTGCAAGGCTTCAACAGCCTGCGTTCGCATTTTCAGCTCTTCTCCTGCTTTTTATTGCCTGTGTGTGACTATTTAGTGTTTTTCCCGTGAATTTGACATTTAAAGAATACGGGCAAAGATCTCGCGTGGCATTCAAGACATGGCATTCAATACAGATGTATGCAAATGGTTCAGGCGGAATGATTAGCCCCTACATAAAAACACGAGCGTGTATTTGTACCTTTTGGAAAACAACTGCAGCACCCAGACTGCTAGGCCACCGCAGCGTTACAGTCGACAGACCGACGAGAATCGGGCACTTGCACTTTGCCGGGGAAGCGATGAAAAGTCAGCCAACGGCTTGGCAACCCACCCTAAATCAGGATCTTTCCGGAACCATTACTGTCAGCTGCTGGCCTTAGCATCTTGTTTTCCTGTGCTCGGGTGTGGGCGGAAAATGTAGTTGTCAAAATAATGGTTGATCATGACCAACAAGCGTGGCTCGACTGCCTGGGAGACCCATCCATCAAAGCCGCGGAGAAGCCGTTTTTGCCAGGGCTGCAGGAGTGATGTGGCGCAGGCCTCATGCGCCTCGTGAAACAAAAGGCACGCGCCTTCCTCCTGACAGCTTTAATGAGCATCGATAAACCCCCACCCCGCCAATCTCGACGCGCTTCAGATGAAAAGGCGCAAATCTCACCTCGCATCTTATTCTGCCTTCATCTTTCCTTTGCGCTCAGTTTCCACCCCTCTGCTCGACGGCCCGTGCATCTGTCTGAAACACCCGAGGCGCTTTACCTCTTTTAAATAATGATTATTGTGTTTGTCCGCTCTTTGCTGTCAGCGGCTGCGTTTCCACCTGGGCGAGAGTTCCCAGGGAAAAAAGTCGGAAAGCAATTTCTGTCTGATTTGACTACAAAGTCCCGCACGTCAGAACTCGGCATTGCTGTTATTGCCTCCCCTATCCATTTTTTAAAATTGACTTTTTTAATCGTGAATCCAGGCTAAACCTCAAAAAAGTCCACCTTTAACAGCTTAAAAACATCTTTTATCTTAAAGTTTTCTTGTCAATAACATTTATTTGTATCCTCGGCAATACTGTATATACACAGTATTTTGTAGCTTTGTTCTGCTCAAAATAACGTCAATGGTGTAGACTATTAAAAAACTGCGGAATACCTGCAAGAATGGAAAAAACATACGAATTCCTTCATTCAAAGTCAGCCTCACCGTTAATTTCCTCAATCTGAAGTATAAATTTAAACAAATTTGCCCTTAATATACTAACTGAAAATACTTACTGGGGCTCAGCGTTAAATTTGATATTTTCCGTTTTTTAAATATTTGTGTTACACGTGTGTAACCACATCCTTTCTGTCCTGACAAACAGTGGGTTTGTGTTTCCATTTGCCTCATTCCCACCGTTATCTTTCTAGATCGCCAAGGCAATAGGTCCGGATGCAAGCTGGTGCTGTCGACGATCTCCTCCGCGGTCCCCTGCTGGAATCCTCCGCCCAGGGGTCCTGCTGTCCACCCGGTGCAGCTGCAGACGCCCTACAGGTACGTTCACCCCACCGTTGACCAGCTTTTCTCATTCTTATCTACAGTTCATCAGGTGTCCATCAGAGTTTCGCTAGCGATTTTTCTCGTCGCTCTTGCGTATATATGACGGACGTGCGATTTTGCACTGATGCTGTATTAAAAAAACGCACCAGTAAGGTGTCCCACACCACTCATCATAATGGTAACTATTCCTTATGTAGCCTTTATATCACTATAACTTAGCCTGATATGTCTTTATTTGTTATGTGTGTTTACAATCAAAATACACCAGGACAAAATACCTTCCGGGGGAAGTTTTCCCATTAGGATTCATGCTGTTGCTGCAGAAAACAAGCTATAAACATTAGAAACTCTATTCATTAGTTTTCAATTCACATCTCATTTCTAAATGTCACCTGCAGCTGAGCTGGTTTTTTTTTTTTGTGGCGTTTCTGGTGAAAATTTAATTAAATTGTATGCAAATTGTTTTTGATATTTCCATGAAATGAAATCGAATGATAACATTTGGTTCGGTATATTGATAATGTGGAGGCAGTTTTAGCAAGAAAGTGTGACAGTCCATACCTTTTGCCACTTTGCAGCAGAAGGGATGGGGCCTGGAAGTTTAGTCTGGAATCTACTTTAATTTTGTGTGCAAAAATATAAATGCTTGGCTCATATTGGTAAACTTATTCTTATTAGAGCTCTACCAGGGCAGCGTGTAAGACCCATCTAGCTTCTCTTCTGGCTGTTTGGAACTCGGGACGTTGTTGTTTTCACCGTTGACCTTGAGCTGCTGGAGTTGGTGAATTTTTAACAGCCCTCTGACTCGCACTAAAACCGCTCCCTGACTTCTCATCAAGATGTCACAGCAATATAATGAAAATAAAATGAAAGGTGAGGGTACTAAATGTTAGAAACGTGAAGGACACAGACATGTCCAAGCTCTCCTCCCCACTAACACTGTACTTCGAGTAAAAAAAAAAAACAGATGTACAAATAACACAAACACTGTAAACTGCTTCAGATAAAAGTGTCAGCTAAAAATACGTTCAATAATAAAACTTCCGTGCTTTTGTCTTATAAATGCAGTATTTAACCAGAACAGATGCATAGGTTTTGAGAGTGAAACCACCAAAAATTCTTGATGCAGAACCTTATGACAGCTGCAGTATTGCAGTTCTGTGTCATATTTTGGATGGACCCAACTTTTTGATTTTTGGCATTCCTATCCAACCTTTTAACCAGCTTCATTTCTGGTCAGTATCCCAAGTCCTGCACTTCTGTTCTGGAGAGTGTGTGTGCGCGTGTGTGTCTTTGCATTCCTGAATCTGGTGTTTTATGGTCTTTGCTCTTCATTATATTCTCTCTCCTTCGTTTCCTATGACAGCCAGATATGACAGCTCACACCACGCACGTATAAGAAGTGAATAAAACACACAAAATTTCAATGAATCAAGTGGCCTTTCATTTTAATTTCTGTTCACATGCAAAGTACAGAGGACCTCGTGACACCTTACGGCACTCAGATGAAAGGAACCATATTTGTGATAGACAAAAGCAAATGGGTGAAACTTGACCAAAATACAACTGTAGGTTTAATCTTGGTTTATCTTTTTGAAAATGGCATGTTCCATTTTTCCTTTTAAAGTGTAGAATGGAGAAAAAATCTTATTATTCCACTAAAGAATTGCAGATTTACTCGGCCTCTTTTTTGGGGGGAGTCTTGGTTCATTGACCTTTTTCCTTTTCTTTTGAACATCCGGCCATTTTAGTGGCTGCGTCTCGGCCTTAAACGCACCCTTCCGCCCGTGATGCCTCTCCTGTGAGCGCCACTGTTGTGAGATAACGTTCTTCACCGCCGAGCACCTTCACCTCAGCAGGGACCCCGCGGCCACCGGAGATCCGTGTGCCGGCAGGACGGCCGTGAATAGAAGATGCATCTGATTTCGAAAGGGTTTCTTGACGTCTTTGGCAGCAGAGCCCGAAAGACCCAATGAGAGGTGCATGCTAAGCGGCAACTTTCCTTGCCGGGGAAGCCGTCGTATGCTCCCCCCCCCACCCCACACACACACACACTTGGCTTTCTCCTCACGAGAGCCTTGGATTTGAATCTGAACAAACACTTTGGCAAATAATCCCTCCATCCCAGCGTCGTGAGCCTTTGCCCTGATTTGCATGGGCCCCAGACTGTGTTGTGCTGCACTGGCCTGCGAATGGTGTGGAATGCTAACTTAGCACCCGGCGCGGTGCCCCGCTCACAGCTCACAGCTCACATCTCACATCTCACAGCTCACATGTTAATTAAACCCTCTAATTAGGTTTCCTTGCTAAAAGGGTGAATTAAATCAGCATCTGAATGGAAAACGATTCCTTAAATTACCATAATTGTGTTTTTGAAGTGTAAAAATCTCGGCATTAAAATGCTAAACGGGGCCTTTTGTAAACCCGTTTGTTGTGCTTTGGTTGGATCCTATGGGATGTTTGTTGATCGCTGGTCGCCGGTTGTTGGGCCTCCCCGTCCGACCAACCTTGTCGGCCGTGTGGTTGCTCCTAACCGTCTCTGCCGGCCTCCCAGAGAGACTGGGATCGGTCCGTTTCTGAGGTGTGCCCGTGACACGGTGCGCTTTCATTGGTTAGCTTTGTTCCTGTCGGGGGGGAACAACGAACACCTGTACCTGGCTTGACCGTCCTGCCAGAGTAAAATGACGTGAAACGGATCTGAGGGGAGATACAGAACGTCCCTTTGTGGGTGAGAGGGAGAGATAGACAGACCAAAAACCTTCCTTGGCAAGAATGAGGCAGCCTCCATGATGTCGGTATTTCTGTTACGAGATTAATCACCTTGCTATGCAGACAGCAGGGTGAGAACATGGCCACAAAAAGCAGTCCCTCGATTCAGGGAAATGGAAACAAGCCCCAACGGAACGACTCCTGGATAGCCGCCCATAGACTCCATGTTGAAAAGGTTGTCGGAAAAAAAAGATATTAAAGGGAAAGTAGAGGGAAAGACAGGTTGGGATTTTTTGCAGATTCCTTCTACTTTTTAATCAGCAAACCACTCTTTTGATGTCGGTTCTTCGTTGGCCTCTAGTGAAATGGGAGTCATTTTTCCCTTGAATTTGTCCTGACTGAGATGTAATGGAGGGGTCTTCCCCTCTGGAGTTCAGTTCCCGGTCTTGGAGCACGTTTGGACCACGGTTTCCCGCTCCTCATTTCTGTAACCTTGTCTTCCCCCTAAACACCCTCCTCTACGGCCTCTGCCTGTGTGGCCTCTGAGTTGGCGTCCTTTTAGCTGAAATGCAGGGAGGGACAGAACGTGAGCGGCAGAGCAGAAGAGCAAAGCTGGGGGGGGAGGGGGAGCAGACATTCATAGACGATAAGGTAAGAAGCGGCTGTTAACCATTTTGGTGGAAGCAGTCCTTAAAACCGCATATTTATTTGCACATGCGTCATTCTTTGTAGCGTTCACCTTCGGTGGAGAAGAACAAGTGTCCCTTTTATAAAACACGCTGTGCCGGGATTTCACTACCGTTCGGTGCCGTATCAAAAGCAAGCAAACTTTTTTAAACTTGTAACATGGAAATGTTTGTACTTCTACACGAGCGCTGGCCCACGTATTTGCTCCAGCGCGTCACTGCAGGAGTTAGATATTTCCCCGGTATTTTCTCAGTGGTGCGAATGAGAGAGTTTCAAGAGTCGAGCGGCTGGAGTCTGTCAGTGTGCCTGCTGGCAGTCGAAATGAACGCAGAGATGCAGATATCAGAGCAACAAAACATTACCTTAATTCAAATACAGTTAAACACCCAGACCTCTTAAAGTGCCAGTTATTGAAATGTATGATACCTGCACCGTGATGTTTAAGATGATGGATGAAGTTAATATCGTGAACTAATGCAAAAGAATTTAAAGTGGGAAGGAAATGCAGGTCAAAACGAGCAAACAAGCGAAAAAGGAAAAAAAAAAAACTAAACAAAAAGGACATTAGTAGTTATATTGTTTTCTAAATAAATGATATTGTTCTTCCCACTGTTGTGTTTTCTCCTGGAGGAACTGCTTCTCATTTATTTATTTATTTATTTATTTTGTTTTGTTTTATTTTTCTCTATTTATTTATACATGAAATGTAAAGCACTTTAACTACTTTAAGCACACCTGAAAGTAATGTTTATAATTATTGCAAAGCAACCGCAGCACACGGATTTTGCTCAACGGCGCGGCTCGTGGATAGATGGATGGACGTCGAGAGCTAATGGTTTAGACGCAGCAAACCTTAAGTCATTATAGAAGTAGCTATTAAAGTGCTTTAAGTTATTCACATTTAAGGGACCGTGGGCACACTAGCACTTTTGGAAGACCCGACTAATGGTGCATTACACTTTTATAGGATGGACAGACTTAGTTGTCCATGACAATGAACGGCTCATGAGTCGGTGCTTTTCCCCAGAGCCGTCCTCGCAGACATCTGTAATACTATTCAAGCATCGCAGAGGCCAAACTAATTTAAGTTATTGCAGCTTTAATGCATTTAATGGCGAGATGAAGTATTTACTGGAGACAGCTTTAAGTGTGAATGCGTATATTGCATACTGAAATATGCATATTGCATTCAAATTAATTTATATGTCAGATACAATTTTTTATGTCATTTTCTTTAAATAAATTAAGCATATAAAACATTTTGAACCTAGCTTTATGCAGCATTTTAATTTAATATAAAAGCTTTCCAAATCTTATTAATGTGTCCTTAAATAGAGATTGAATATAGTTATGATGATGATGATGAAGTTGTGAAGAAACTCTGAGTGAAACATTTCATATTCTGGGTCCTGCAATATTCCACCAAGGAACATGTGTGGAAAAGTAGCTAAAGGGAACCTCCCCCCACCCTGACTCGACTCGGCTCAGTGGGGATGCCTGGAGGGGTCACTTTGGTTCAACTTCAAAGCGTTGAAGTGAGCGGTGGGGTTGGGTGGGGGCTACGGCAGCACTTTGCCCCCATCCTGAACACCGGTCACTCCGCTTCTTTGGCTCATGACAGCAGCGTGTGGATTCTTCACTAACTAATGCCGTTGCTTCTTGCCTGCCCCGGGAGTTAGACCGTCAAACACCCGTCTCTTTCTTTGTGGTATGAGACGTATATGAGGAAAAGGGGTGGTACTTGTTGAATGACAAAAGTCCTTTCCGTAGTGATGAGTGCAATTCCCATTTCTCAGCTTTCACTGGGGCACATGGACACAGTCCATTTGCACAAGCGTTTTCCTAAAAAAAATGCTCATCCTCAGTTGTTTTGCACCTCGGAACAATTATGGCAGAGCCAATATGATCTCCTTTGTTGTACAGCGCTGTGATTGGAAACACGCATTTCAGACTGTTGTTCCCAATGCTGACGTGCTGAACAAGAGTGCCGAACATGGCCGTCTATCGGGTGTGGAGTCTACCTCTGTTAACAAGCATTTGTCGATCATCGGCTCTACGCTACGCCACCATCACAGTTGGCCATCACAGTCCGCTTTGCTGAGTGCGGCGTGTCAGTAAGGAGAATAGCCCAGTGGAAGCAAATGTGAGGCTTGCGTGATCTGAAGCCGTTGTTCACCTTCCTGAGAGGAAGGTGAACATATAGGCGTAGGTACAGGTGGGGGGGGGGCTCAGCTGTTTTTGGCAAACGCTTCAAACCATAAACATTACTGTAGGTTCGACAAACGGTCAAGATCTGATGATATAACGTGAGACGGGTAGAACAGACCTGGACCATGACCGCTTGTTTCCGCGGAGCAGAAATAACACAAAATACGGACGCTCGCAAAATTCACCGCATTTTGGCAAGTGCGTAATGAAATGGCGCCGGTCCCCAGGTGCAGAAAACGCGCTTATATTTCCATTTCATCATCCCTGAAATCATACATCGGAACGCTCCCCTTTATAGGACGACTGGTAACGGGCAACACGCAGGACTGAAAAAAACAGCATCGCTGTCCCGCGGCAGATTATAAATATCCGGGCCTGATCTTCAAGGGTCATTCGTTCTCCCAAAACGCAAATATTTGAATGCGTCGTTTTTCAAAAAAATAGAATCTCAGATTTATAAATTGGCCTTAATATTCAGAACGTGTCGCACAACCGGGTCTCCTGGATAATAATGTTTGCCATTTGTAATTACCTGCTAATCACTTGTGCGCGGCTGTTTAAACTAGGAGTGACAGTGTGTTGTGCTGCTTCTCTGTAATCCATTAAACACTTCTTTATTGGTTCTGCTTGTCTTCAGCTGGAGTTCTGTTGAGTTCTTCGATAATCTCAAAACATAATTTGCCACCGAAAGGAGAGTCGGTGCTTCTGACCGCCGTCTTTGGCTGACAACGAATATGAACTTCGCAGCTGCAACGTCGCAGCCTTTGAGAATCATGGTGAGCAAACTGCTGGGAAGCATCTAGGAAGGCCTACGGGACCCAACACTGTAAAGGAGTATGGAGCTGTTGGAGCACAGAGGTGGTGGAGAGTTGGGAGGCTGAGTATTTGGGGCAGTGGGGCACTCTAACAAAGGTGTAAATGTGGAAGAACATGAGATATGAGGAAGCCAGCTGCGTGATGTGAAGAGGTTATACACAGAAGAAAAAAGCAAGCAGTGAGTTGATTCTGAACTCAGACTCCCAGTGTCTGACAGATCTTTCCAAAAGTAATTTCACAGGCTGAGGAAAAAACCCCCGATGTTTGAACTCATCTATGATTTATATATAATTCGCACATCCACGCTTTCATCAACCACATCTTTGTGCTGCTTGATGTTTTATGAACAGAAACAAGTGAGCACATGTCGCCCGGAGGTCTTGGTCCACTACGCCGTCATGCACCCGTCTGCGAGGAAGAGAACAGAGGCAGAGATATATAGCAAAAAGCTAGGCAGGACACCTGCCACTGGTGGCAGCAAGCGGTCCAAACAGCAGAAAAACAATTTCAAATGACCTACAGAAATCAAGATTTAAAGGAATACGGAGCCCCTGGAGTAAAGGGGAAGGTAGACGTGTGTGATGATGAGGGTATGAGGCAGTGGCTCTCTCAGAAAAGCTGCAGAGGTGGAGACAAAGTGACATACGAGAACGATGGCCAGAAGTATGATGTAAAGAGGAGGCCTGAATAAAACAGGCAGAGACGCCGAATGGGAACTGCGAGGGTTTATTATCTCCACTTTTTTGGGATCTGCAAGCCTTTTAGGAAGTCATTTCACGGTTCATGTATGATTCATATATGATCTGTGTGTCTACATGTGCAGAAACAAGCCTGGAGGTTTTTGACCCGCGTGTTGCTGGCCCTCCCATGCACCTGCGGGCAGGTGAAAGAGCAGAAGCAGAGGGAACGATAGGGCAGGGAGCTGGAGAACCCGCTTCTCCCGGTGACAGAGGTGAACGTGCACGGCGGGAAAAGCGGTTAATGAAATGCAGTCTGCTGGCAGAGCGGGTGGCACGCCGCAGGTCTCCCGCCACCTTGGGCTCCTTCCGCCGCAACCCCCCCCCCCACCCCCCGCGTCTCCAAGCATCTCTCCGCGCCTCCTCATCTGCACATGGGCCGTCTGCCGCGTCTGGCTGCTCTCCTCCAGCTCATTACCTTGCTCTGTCGAGTCGCTGCTTAAAATTCAGCGAGCGCATCGTGTGTGGGGTGTGCGGAGCAGGCGGGAGATAATGCTGTCTGACACGCTGTCCTCGCCGAGACAAAACGAGCCATGCAGCCCTTATTTTGGCATCGTCGGTAGACAGGTCCCTTTCCTCTGTTTTTTTCCCCTCATTTTTCCACCCACCTCCTCTTTTCCTACCGAAGCCCACGTCGCCTTTGTTTTTCCCTTACCTGCATGGCGTAATCTGCTGCCTTCCTGGGCGTCACCCTGCTTTGTGTGATCGAGCGAACCTCCGCTTCTTCAACTGAACATTCTGCTTTAGTCTGAAGGGCTTGCGGGGCCCCTCAACCATGGGTGGCTGCTTAGGAGCCATCATCCGATCAGCTGGAAGCCCAGCGGCAGCTTTCTGGAAGAACCCGCAGGTACGACCCTGACATTTTGCACAAAGAGGGAGACGTGGGGCTAGTAAAGTGCCAAAGGCAGCGAGGAGAAACACAAACGTCCTGCACACACCTCTTACACCGAGGGAGTGAAATGAGCCACATGCACAACATATTAGATAGTGAGACCCTTTATTCTGATAACTAAGCTGAAAACATTTTTCAGCAAATAAAATCTGGAGAGATTTAACTGCAGCAATAAACATTGGATTGGTTACACTCAGTTATTTTTATATCTAATTATATCTGGTAGCACTTTATTGGGTATATAGTAATCCCTCGGTATCCAAATCTAATTCGCCCCTGAAAAAACAATGGATACCGAAATTTCGCATACCAAGTGCCTATTTCACTTTATTTTACATGGCGAAAATAAATAAATGATGTGCTCCCAGTACACTGTATGATACTGTACGGTGTTTTATTTTGTTGACATTTTACATTTATTTTCTATTTTATTTGTGTTTCGGTTTCTTTTGTTATGGATAATCTTCAGATAAAAAATGATTATAGCAAAAGTTTCCATTTGGATACTGATATTTAGGTAAAAGAGTTGCTATAGATAAAATTTCAAAGTAGGGGAGTTCGGGTGAGAAGGGATTGCAGTGTATTTGTGCCTGAGTAACAGCGAAAATGAAGTGTTGAGAGATGGCTAGAGAGATGAATAGATGGATGGATGGGTTTGTTTTTTTTACATACTGGGACATATTGTATGTGTATTTTGGGGTTGTGCGCAGACCTCGTTCTCAGGTTACTTAGTTAGACTGCCTTGTGACAGAGGGGAAAAACAAGGTTGACATCTCCAGATGATTCACAGGCATGTTAGCTTCAGCTCTGCAGCCTCCCATTTTAGCATCGCTGGAAGTTTTGTACGGCAGCTGTTGTTTGTATTGTTGGCCATAATATTAAAAGTTCTTGTTTTCATTTCATTTCCTCTCCTCCCGTTTGTTCTTGCTTTGCATCGTCTCTGCTCACCAAGTCTGCTTTGCATCTGGACTGCAGCCATTTGACCCAACGGTTCGCTCCCCATCGCTCCGTTGCCTCTCATTATCCCGCCATCCGCTGCCCTCTGTTGGGTTCATTAAAGCAGCATCCTGATCACTCCTCAGCTCTCACCCTACACTCCCACACAGCCCTCGCTGTCTACTGCTAAACCGCCAGCATGCCGTCCGAGGCTGGCTTTGAAATCCCCAGGTTTCTCCACGCCACATGGACAGGGCTTCGTAGCGGCTGCACTGACTGGTTGCTGCTCCCACTGTGTGGGAGTTGGACCTTAATAAGATATGAGATCCTTGGAGGTGGTGACCAGAGATCCTCGGTGTTTCAGCTCTGGAGTCCCTTCTTTGGCTCCGAGACGGCCGAAACGGGGGCTCCACTCATCCCCAGGAAGCAAAACCCAGGGTGCACAGATTAGGTTAGCCACCTAGATCCTGGTATGTCAGCAGAAGCGGTGAGCCTGCAGCTGCCAGGCATGAGGCCTGTGCTAACTCTGCTACAAGATGCGTTGAACTGGGCTGCGCATTTATGTTGACAGCTTTCTTTTTCAAGATGTGCCATAGCAATTTCCCTGCAGCTTGGCACCCCGTCATTATGCCACCGAGCGGCACGTTTGCTGAATGCTCTCCTTTCTTCGTCTTCCCTTTGTTATTTTGCTTAATTGCATCCATGCCGAGCTACTCGTGGAACTGTTTATATTAATTCTACACTTTGTGTAACAGAAAACCCTGGGAAATACGCTAATTGTAGGATATGCATATTGCAGGGATTCTGTCTATCGCTTTCCTGTATGCAAATTAGACTTAATGGCTTAACGAAGAGTGTTTTGAAGCATCGTTTTATGTCTGGTTAGATGGCAGTATGTGACAAATAAAGGGCAAGATCAATAATCGTACATCCCTCAGCTCAGACAAAATGGTTCCTTTTTTTAGTCATTGAGGCAGCGCCTGCTGGAACCAATTCATTTTTTCCTGCTTTCGGTCTGTTTTTTTCCCCCTCCCAGTTTTAGTTGTATCCAATTTATAACTCGCCCTTGGCTGCAGACACTGTCCCATGAGTCTGCCAGGAGGCAGAGGGCGGCTCACGTGCACTCCTCTGATTCACATCCCCGCCAGATCCACCTTCGTCTTCACATGGCAAGTCATGTGTCACCATACGGGGGGGCTGAGCTCCTGGCTACAGGACCAAGCTACACCTCCCTGCTGGTATCCGCTGTTAACCCTGAGCCAACGCTGATGAACAGTGACCACCTGAGCAGATGTATCTGATGGTCGCATCATCCCTAGAGGGTTTCGATGTCCAAGACTCTCAACCGGAATCCATGCATAAAAAAACTCTACTCATGTGGCTCAGAGCACATCTGAATCAGCTGCAGGTGGCACTTCTGACAGATGGATGGATGTACAGATAGAACTTTAAGTTTTTAGGGGCAAGTTTGGAATATTTTGTGCAGTTATGTCATTTTGGCTCAGTCTTCTAATCAGATTTTCTCCAGGTTGTTCAGGTTGGTTCACTGATACTTGTGTACCACAATTTGCAAATAGCACAGCAGATACTGAGCTGGGCTGAGATCAGGACTTTGACTGGGCTGCTGAAACACTTTGACCTTCTTGTTCTGGAGGGATTGCAGTATAGTGAGAAAGAGTAGTGTCAGAAAGCTCCAGAAACCCTCTGGAACAGGAGAATATCACAGCCAGAAAAGCACAATGGTGTGCAAATATACTTTCAATTGGTGATAAAGAAAAAGCAGCACTGACAGCTCAACTGGACCAACCCGTTGGTGAAACACGTCTCTGGCGACCGCAGTGCCTCTGTGTTCCTTGGCTGGAGTCTCGCAACACTAGTTCCAATGACGTCACTGTCTGCTTTCTCCACCTTGTTCTAATCTGCCCTCAGGCGGCTGGATCTCCTCCTCCCGGCTTCTTCTCCCTCAGTGTACAGTAACTCTTACCTTCAGCCACAACAGTCTGTGGTTGCTAAACAATCAGGTTTCAGCGGAGCAACAACCTTCCCCAAAGCACTGTAGCAAATCGATCTCTAGTGACCCAAACCCACTGCATTAGCCTGAGCTGGGATTGAATTACTGAAG
Source organism: Arapaima gigas (assembly GCA_900497675.1). NCBI lineage: Eukaryota > Metazoa > Chordata > Actinopteri > Osteoglossiformes > Osteoglossidae > Arapaima > Arapaima gigas. The sequence goes on from UFQX01001080.1 coordinate 80,138, forward strand.
TCTTTAGTTTTCATAGACAGGTGGAAGCGCAGGCTACAATTTCCTTATTAAACCTCAGCTCGCGTTCGCAAAGCCTCCTGGCACGACAGGCCGGATTCATTGGTGCTCCCAGACCTGTGCAGGAGAGCAGAAACGCAGTAGCCATCCAAAATTCAGTCCATTGCAGATGTGCTGAATGAGTTCTCTCTTACATTCCAACACGGTAATTTCTAGCAGTTTACTTGCCTCAGTCCTTCATTTGTCTGATCTTATTCCTTCTCTTTTTTTGTCAAGTGCTGCACCCAAATAAGGAACCGCCTGAAGAGCCAAAGCGCTGACATACATTTTTAATGTGCAAGTCCCACGTTCAAAGTTGTATCCAGAAATTGAGTTCTTGTTAAGTCTCAGGTAAAGAAGAACCCACGAGCCATCCATCTCATGGATAGTTACAGGTGACCTTTTTCAACCGATCCTGGATCAGATGGCGGGTGACAAGTAAAGCTGGGCGAATAGAATGGCAGTCTTTTGTTAGGGTGGTATAGAAATGCAGCTGTAAGTACTGGCGCTCCACAGGTGGGTTTGGACCTGGCTCAATCTGTGCGGTTGATATGGTTTTTCCACTTTCTGCCCATGTCCATCTATCAACACAACATTTTGACGGTGCCGGGTAAATTGCCCTTTGTTTTTGTGTGTGAATGAGAGCGAGCAAGAGTAAATGAGTGTTTGGTTACCCTCTGAATGGCGGCCCTGCTTCACACCCTGTGCTTCCGGGATAGACTCCACACCGACGTGATCCTGTATTCGATAATCGGTTATTCATAATGGATAAGTGCCACAGCAAGTTGCTCTGGTGCCTTGTAGCTCCTGTTCTGTTCGAGGGGTGTTGGTTCCAAAGCCAACTTACGGTTTGTGGAGCCTGCATGTTTTCCTGATGCTGGCACCCCTCAAACAGGCATGGAAGACGGGACTGGCAAACCATTCCTCCTCCATCCCTTGCCTGGGGAACCACATGAGAGGTGGCTATGGGTCGGATGTGACTCGATCGCAATTCCGCAGCCAGATGAATGGATGGGTGGGTGAACAGATGGATGAGTTGTGTGTAGCATCTTTATGTTTTGTGTGTGTCTTTGCAGAAGATATTTTCATGATTTGGGTGCAATCTCATCTTGGTGCCTGAATAACTCCTCATGAATTACAACTGGACAAAGAATCAGAAAGTAGCAGGTGTTCATTTCTGTAATACAGACCCTGGCAAAACAGCCAATAATGTGACCTACTCAGCCTCTATCTGCTCAATATACAGCATCCAGTCAAATAAAAACCAACATTGTTCACTGTATATGGTATCTGGCATAATCGATGAGCAAGAGCTGCCGTATCAATATCAGGGCATTTTCCCCTCTGCTGTAGTTCATCAGATTTGTCGGTATTGTGGCTTACAGGCAACTCCCATTTTGATATTGTCTTTTAATAAGAGACGTACCTTGATTTATTCGTCGTGTCAATTCTGTAAAAGTCTCAGAAAAAACTATAGTAATAAAAAGTACAGTGAGACTTCTATTATTAACAGTATTATTAACTTTGAGCTGCACAGAAACGGAACAAATTTAAAACGACTGCTAATAAAAAATACATTACCTGTACAAATGTCTTCTTAGTGCCAGTTATTGACCAGTTTATCCCATAAACATGTGAAACATCCCTCACTTTGTCACTGGCCACAGTGTAAACACTGTGGAGGGGAGTTGAATCGGCTCAGTCCCACACTCCTGCGCTGTAGGGTGCTGGATGCAGGCACGTGCTGCAAAACAGAAATTCCGGGAAAAAGCGAATGAAAATGGAATAAAAAAACCGGAAAATTTGCATGTTGTAAAATGAGTAACTTGAATGTTTGCAACACAAGGCCCCTGTGTCCTTGACCAAGCTAAACATTCCCTGGCTACGAATAAATTTCACGGGTGAAGGTCAGTAAGCAGTAAACTGAGAAACTTTGGTGGTCCAAGGTTTAGATTAAAGGAACAAGGAACACGCAACACAAATATGTTTCTAACCTGGGACCACAAAACGCCACGCCCCATCTCTATTTAAAATCTTAAAGGTCTTATAGCTACATAACGTGAACTAAAGCACATATAAAAATATTACTTTGCAAAATCTTTCCTTTTTCACTTTATTTTTAGCATTAAAATTTTGGTAATTTATTTGATCCCTTTAAATTTGTCTTATTACAGACCACCTTCTTGCATTTATAGCTGTTCACTTCTAGGAAGCGTGTTTTTATGAAGCTGAAATTGAATTCTGAATGTCTTAATGGACTAATAATCTATAATCTGACGTGATACTTTTAATAGTTACATTTTAAGCAGTTTTCGAAATTAAGTGGAACCAAATATTGTCAGAAACATGTTAAAAAAGCTCAGTGTTTTTCTATGCCGTTTAACAGGTTATGAAACATAGTGCGGGACGGGAAGACAATAGATGACGCGTTTCCACAGCCTTCTCTTTAATACCTTTAGGCATCTCTGTGCAACCCCGAGGCTCTCAGTTTCACAAGTAAAACACAACCTTGGCACTAATAGTCACAAAAATAGATTTTTTTTTTTTTTCCCCGGAGCAGATGCAGATGTGTGCAATATGGTGTGCCAGGCACTTCCTGAGATTTCAATAAACACTCACGCGGTCAGTCTATTGCTGTTCCCCGGCATCGTTTTATTGGCAGTTTTAAAATGTACAAGCTGAGGAACTGCCCTCTAGACAGAAAGGTCTGCATTCGCATTTTATTTACTGCCGCGGGAAAAGAGGTTGTTGGAGAGACAGCGACTCCTGTCTTTAAGGTGACGCTCGACTATGTTTCTTATCCTTTACACGTTTATGCACTAGTGTGGACATGTTGAACATGAAAGTTTAATAGTTTGATGGTTGTTTGAGGTGCTTTTCCTTAAGAGGGCCACTGGAGAGGACTTGTTGGACTCTGAGACGCAACAGGGAGACTTTTGGAAACAAACCACTACACGGGCTAGGCAGGAAATATTTACGTTTATTTATTTAGCTGACACTTTCTTCCAAAGAGATGTGCAGCCCACAGTAGTGTGTCACACCGCAGACAGAGCATCTACATACATACATAGTTACTGAAACATAGTTTGAAATGTTAAAGGTCGGCGCAGATTTTTTTCTTAATGCTGCTGTTGTCGTAGTGCATGTATTCCAGCAGCTACTTGTAGAAGTGGCATTTGAAAAGGGAAGTAGGGAGCAAGAGGTGAAGGAATAACCTGAGAAGGTTTCAGGGGCTCAGGAGGAAAGTGAACCTAAAAGAGAATAGTTTTGAGGAACTTGCTGGAAGGGATTCAGCAGCTCAGAGGGGCAGAGGGAGCTCATTCAACCATGGTGACAACTGACAGGCTTCAGATTTTGAGCCCTTGAGAGGTGGACAAGCTGAAGGTGGAGGAGCTGGGGTGTGTAATAGTAAGCTACTGACTTACACAGCAGAGTATTTCTGACAGTGTCAGTTCAGGTTAAATACCTTGAGTAAGGGCACTATTGGAGGGGGGGTGAGATTTGAACCAGGGTGTTTGAGTGTAAGAAGGTGGCTCTTACACCGTACCTCCTGCTACCTCTAGGAAGGAGGCAGGAACATAGGCAGAAAAAAGCTGTTTATCGCTCTTGTGCACACACACACACACACACACACACACACACACACACACGCACTCTCTCTCTCCCTAATTCACACCGACGTCCTCGGCCCCCCGCTCAGATAAACCTGCATGGTTCCCCATTAGGTAGCCGGCAATCTGCTGGGGAGATAGCGTTCGGGTGAGAGACATCAATTTGCCACATTTAATGCGCTCGCTGCCCTCAGAAGACATATTGATTATTTCTGCCCCACAAAGTGACAAATACCATTTTCTGGGGTGTAATGGAGATGGATGGTGGGTTTATGAGCGGGCCGGGAAGGTGGTGCCGGAAAGGGGCGGGGGTCTGACTCTGATTCCCCCGCTGAGGCCGGGGCAAAAGCAACACAGGGCTAATAAAGAGAGCGAGGGATGTGTCTGCTGTCGGTGATGGAGGGGTGCCTCGGGGCTCAGCAGCCGCCGTGTGGGGGATACGGCTGACAGCGGCGTCATGTCCCTGCTGTCGGGAATGTGAGCCGCGGTGTAACACCCCCCCCCGGTGTGCCGCCTTGCTGCTGGATCGGCGTCTTTAATTGCCCCGGCGGTGCTGCAGCGTTAGCTGTGTTTTAAGTTTTCCGGGTCTTAAATGTCACGTTGTAATGAAGTCATGGGATGTGTTAAAATGCTCGGTGGTATTAAATATTAATGTGGGAGAGTCGGCAAAGTCGTTGGCCGTCGGGCACATGCAGGTTCTGCGGAAGGACTCTTGTTTGTGAATGCTTTACCTGGTCGGCTACCTCTTACACTACTTTCACTGTAACTAAGTCCAGGGTTTCTCAGGTTTACGTGCTTCCAACACTGCAGACTTTAGGTTTCATTAATGTTATATACTGTCTGGTATCTATGCTTAAAGGATGTTCATTTACTGATGAGTTCTTTTCAAAATTCTTCAGCAGATGCTTTTCAGGACAGCATCTTATAGTCTTGAGCTACCGTACCGTCATTTACCCATTCGTGCAGAAGAGTAATTTTTACTGTGCCAGTTCAGGTACCAGTTGATCAAGGTCACTTCAGGAGCAGGTGGGACTTGAAGCTTGGTCCTTATAGTGCAAGAAGACAGCACTAACTACTATGCTAACCACTGCTGAGAGGAAAGAAAGAAAGAAAGAAAGGAAAGAAAAAGAAAGAAAGAAAAATTGTAAGTGTCCTTAGAGAAATCAGACTGTGGCCTGTGCACCTGAAGGGATGTGATGTTTTCACCGTGTTTTAAATTCAAGGTGCTGGTTGTAGAAGTTGCCTGACATGTCTTCAGGATATCAGAGTTGTGAGGTCTGGTTTTTTCCTGTCAAGTGTTACAACTCACACACCATCACGGGGGGGAAAAAATACCACTATTGGTGTTTATTTCTCCTCTTTTTTTGATGTTGACACTGGCACCTCATCCCATAAGAGCTATGGAACATCTGAGCACACAATCTGTTTTCATCTCAGCCTCCCCCTTTCCGATGAGTAATAAAGCCAGAAACGGGTAGAACCTCATGGGAAAGATCACAAATAATCCACATGAAAAGAAATGCCCCGATCTAAATTCCTCACGCTTGGCTTGGACTAGGCATTTTCATAGGCCTCCTTAGTCCCCTGGTTTCTTTAATTTTTGCATTTCAGGTTATGTCTCATGCTCATACGACTTTAAGATAAAAGGATTATTTTGCATCGGATTTGTAAGCCCCTCAGATGAAGAACGGAGTTTTTCCCACATGATCTGATATTAATGCACCTATTGAGCTGGCGATCACGCCACACATCTCTCTGCCTCTCTCTCGCCCCTCGATCCAATTTTCTCAAGGTGCTATTGAACGTCGTTTGAGAAGTTAGTTTACAACGGGCGGGCCGCATCGACGCTGCGTTGCGACCCTGCTTCTCCGCGGACGCGATTGAAGTTCATCTCCCCCGCAAACCCCCCCCAGCGTCTCCCTCTCTCTTCGCTACCCTGCTCTAAGCTCCTGTTATTGGATTTACGTGTTCTTAATCCGCCGTAATGATCCCGATACCTTCAATTACTGGAGACAGTTAATTTCCTGGAGCTTTCCGGATAAACTTTGTCGGCTGTTTTTATGACTTGATAATTGAGCGCGCTGAGAATGCCAGTGGGCAGATGCCACTTGTTGTGCTGTTGAGGTTCACTTTTGGTGGAGGTGTGTGCTTAGCGTCATGTGACAGGCTGGCCAGGGTGTGTGTCTCTCCATGATATGCCCCTCCATAGCTTTCCAGGCTTGAAATTATTTAATATAAACCCTTGGTTCAGGAATGTAGACAATCCCACAGTGCATTTTGCTGCAAAGTACTGGGAGCTTTCCAGTTCTCTCACGTTTGATCGGCGCTTCTCCCAACTGCAACTTTCAGGTCTTTCTACAGATCTTCTATGGGATTCAGATCAGTACTCATATCAGTCCGGTGTTTTCTTCTCAACCATTCTGGGTGCATTTTGAGGGATGTGCTTCTGGTCATTATTCTGCTAGAGGACCATGACCTGCATCTGTGAGACGACATTGTGACACTGAGCTATACGTTTTGCCCCAAAATGCCTTGATAGTCATCTGGTTTCATGGTGTCCTGCACAGAGTTAAGGCAGCAAAGCAACCCCAAAACATCACTGATCTCCTCCATGTTTCACGATAGGGACGGTGTTCTTCTCTTTTAAACCTTCATTTTGTTTTCTGTGAACATACAGTTGGTGTAATTTACCACAAAGCTCTAATTTTGTGTCATCTTTCCAAAGGAGATTCTCTCAGAAGGTCTGTGGCTTGTCTACATGGATTTTGCCGAACTCAAGGGCTTCTTGGCCTTCCTGAGTCCTCTACTATTTTTATTCAGACAGTGACTTGAAACTGTTGCTCCGTGAGCTTGAAGGTCAGTTTGGATCTGTTCTGATGTTTTCCTTGCTTCTTTCTCCACCGTTTGATCAATCTTTTGCTTCAATCTTGGCTAAATGTTCCTCTTGTGGCCACATCCAGGGATGTTGGCTACAGTTTCATGGACCTTAAACTTCTTGATAATATTGGAAAGTGATTACAGGGACATCAAGCTCTTTGTTGATGCTCTAGTAGTCTATAAATTGACCACGTTTGGCTGTTGCCTTCTTTTTAACCTCCTCAGACGGCTTTCTGCTTCTCCTTCTCTGATCTATGTTTAGTGAGATACACACAGTGGCACAGAGCAGCAAAGTGAGGACTTTTCTCCATTTAAACTGGCCGAATGAGTAATTATGACACTGAAGACACCAGTGGTACTAACTAAAGGAGAACAGTCTGCTTGAAGTAACATTACAATACGATTATTTCTTATGACTTCCAAAGGGTGTCAATAATATTGCCCAGGCCATTTTAGAATGTCTTTTCAGGATAAGCAAGAATTCAGTTCTTTTCACAACTTTTTTTTTATTCCCCTGCAAACCCAAGACATATGTGTATGGATGACAAGAGGTCTTTTTGTTTCAACATTTTTCAGGAAGAATGGTGCATTATTTAAATAAAAAGCAAGGGTACCAATACTTTTGACCACATCTGTAATATGGAATCATTTTATTGTTGAATTCTTATTATTAGTGCAAATAAAAAGGGCACGGTCTAGCATGCTGAGATCAAAATCCTGAGTGGAATTCCTGTAGATTCAGCCAAATGTCTTCTCGTGCCCATTTGTGTAGGAGAAACCTTCTGATGAGCGCTCTTTTTGAAGAAACAGCTAAACAAAATCTGTCCATCCACTGCTGGTTTATTTTCTTTTTAGCTCCATCTGTTTCTTCCATCCTTCATATTTTCGAATGGCTTAGTTACTGTGATAGAGAAGAGGACGGGGACTACACGTTGCTGGCTTTGTACTTGAAGGACCCGGGTTTGAATCCAACCTCCTTCAGCAGAGCACTTTTCCTGACCTGATGCAGTAAAAATTGCCCAGTTGTATAAATGAATGAAGAATAGCTTAGCATTGTGAGTCTCTTTAGAGAGAAATGTCCATAAATGCAAATTCCCCTGGTGCGTATGATTAAGATGGTTGTGAAAGACCTCTATCAGTGAACGGCCTTATCTGTTCATGGTAATATGTTAATAAGAGATGCTTATTAATAATCACTAATTTATTTTCATAGTCGATATGTGTTTACTCAGCTCCACGGTGATTTAAGCAATTTAACTATCGTGCTAAACGGTGCCATCATGATATTATAGTTTATGCCTATTATCATCTTCCCTTAGAGCGCAACTTGAGTTACCCAGATCACCTAGAGCTGCATTTTCTGTCCTCCAGTAGCACATGGTACAAACACTGCAGGACATACACACTCCTTCTATCATTAAACAATAGTGGTTCCCATTCTAATATAAGATGTTGGCAACATTTGCCTTTATGAACTGCCTTTGGGGGCCTAAAAACCTGCTATTGTTCTTTCCTCCGCTGCTTTAGGTGTGTCAGTGAAGCATGCTGGGTATCTTATCAGCTCGTTCGCAGCCCCACCACATGCCCCACAGTCTATTATTCTGTCGCTATGTGTACGCCCTCCCGCATTGTCAGCCGACACCTTCCCTGTCCCTCATTAATTATTCCCTTCCCTTGGCTGGCAGCGAAACAGAGTAAACAAGAAAGGGAAGGACACAGGACAGATAGTGGGAATTAACCGCCCCGGTTCAATAAACAGGCCACGTGACCCAGCTGGGGACAAAATACAATCCAAAGTGTATGGTCAGCGTGGAGCAGGCTCATAGAGGAGTGGAGGGTTATGGGAAATTGTGTGTGCCATCTAAACAAGGAAGACCTTAGAATAATTCATGAGCAGACTTGGACATCCCAGCGATGGACTGGTGTCCCATCCAGGGTACAGTCTCCTGGACTGGTACCCAGTGATTCTGGGATAGGCTCCAGACCACACTGCCACCTAACCAGGACATGTGGTTTAGGATAATGGATGGAGGGACGTGAGCATCACATATTACTTTCCTTACATTCAGTAGAATGGAAGAAGACACACCAAGCAGCAGATGGAATTAAGTAATAATATTTACTCAGATATGAGAAAAATTTAACAACTGCTACAATTTACTCTTTTATAAACAGGCAGATGACAATGGAGGGCTAACTAGCTGCTTTTTTGGAGGAAGGTGCATTGACTAGATGAGAGGCACTATCATCTGAGTTGAGTGAGAAGCCTGCAAAGCAAGGACCCCTCTGTTGATCCACCTTCTTTGTTCCTATTTGTGTAGTATTTATTTATGTTGATGCTTTTCTTTGTAGCAACTTACAGATTTAGGTTACTTACACGATTTAGCCATTTTTGCAGCAAGGTAATTTTTAATGTGTCAGTGCAGGGTAAATACCTTGATCAAGGGCTCCACAGCAGAAGGTGGTGAGAATCCAAGTCCTTGGAGTGCAGGACAGTATCCCTAACTGCTAAGCTATTGCTGCCTCCACACCTCTATTGTACTCTCAGGATAAATTTCTTACACAGCAGCATTATAGGAAGCGACTGAGACTGGAAACCTTTAAATCCATATTCTCAACTGCTAGTGTAAATGTAGGCGATGTAGCGGGTTCCACTAAATAACCCCAATATTTTTGAGTTTTTCCAAATACTGAACTCTTGAGGATCTAGTCTGATGACAGTGCTGTGTGTCAAATGATTCTGATATAAAAATTCTCTTCTGAAGTGCTCCGAGAACTAAAATAGTGAGGATTCAGATTGTTCCATCTATATATGCAAGCCTTTGGTTAACAGGTTCCTTATTAATAGCATTTAGGATGGCATTTGGAACGCCAGACACTCATGGGGTAGAAGAGGTAGAGTCAGTGCAAAGTGTCTTTTCTGTTTATTAAATAGAAGATTTCTGGCTAAGGCACTTCGCTCTCTAGATCCCCTGCATGTTCTGCTCCAGCTCTGTGAAGAAGCTCACCTCCCGTCCTTCTCCTGGCCTAAACGGATGTTCTGTCACTTCCCTGTGTGCGGCCTTCACCAAGGCGCTTATCGCCACGGTCTGACTGCTTTTCCTCGATCTCCCAGAAGCAAAGCTCTGAAGCCCCATCCTTTGTTCCTGTGTCTGAAAGGAGCGGCTCAGTCTCCCGCCGCCAGAGCCGATCTGGACCCAGGATAATGGAATCAGGCCCTTCTCTCACTGTTCCCGCCTATCAGGTCCCAGCACCCCGCACCTCCTTGTCAACTGCCCCGCAGAGGGGGGATTACAGTCAACAGAAGGATTTATGACTGCATCGCTGTGCCAGGGGGCTGGTAGGGAATGCAGATGCAGCCATGATGTCCTCACAGAAGGGTGCAGAGAAAGTGGTTAAATCACTTTAAACTGATTCATATCCTATGAATAATTCGCCGTGTCTCAGTCTGAACGTAAAATAGACAGTGGCGTCACCCGAAATGAATATTTGTTCTGTTCTTGTTCTTGGAATTTATTTTCAAGATATTTTGCCCAAGTTTATTCACTCCCAGGTTGGTATCAACCTTGTTGTGATGCCTTGCTGGCTGGGCTTGTACTCTCCCGCACACACCTCATCGATCTGCGTACTTTGTTTATATCCCATAGGTCACAAGAGGGCATTGAGAACGGAAATGTCGAGCTGTAACCTGCAGGCTTCTGCCTGCTGTAGAAAAGACAATACTCAGCCTCGAACAGTGGCTCAAGGTGGAGCTTCCGCTGGAAAATGACAAAGATCACACCAAATGGACTGTGGCCCCTGGAACACTGGAGCCAGTTTGATGAGATTTTGATCGATTAGAATCTCAACCAGCTTGACAAAGTCAATCAGCTTCTCACGGTTGGCGGGACTTCCGTAAAATCGTCCACCGTAGAGGGGACCGCTGTGGCTGAGCAGGAGGCCGACGCGAGTCCCTCTCCCGACTGCAACCCAAGAGACACTTCACATCATTGCTTCCAGACTGACCAGGTCACATTATCGGTTGTCAATCTCCATCCAATTGACTGTGAACTGAAATCTGAGATGAGCCTCTGCAGCTCCAGCTTGCTGGCATCTTCTTGTACCTCTTACGCACTTGCTTACCTCTGTCCCTGTCTACTGATGCTTTAAACTCATGGCCTTCCTCGTATCATAGTTCTGCCTGCCGTGGTCCTTCAGGCCCCGCAGCTTCTCCAAGCCCCGCATCTCCCCGCTGCACCTCAGCCCCCTTTCCTTGATGTGCCGACAGCGGTGAGGCGAGATGCGGGGACTGTGGGTGCGCAAGCGGAGGTGGCGGCAGCGTGTAGTCAAATGAGCCGCAGCCCCAAAAATAGCATCCGAGCAATTAGGCATCAATCTAATCAGCCGCCTCTGTAAATGAACTGATAATTCCACTTTGATATTCTCTGGGTTTTGCACACCACTCGCTCATCTTCCCCCCCTTCTGTTTAATTGCATTTTCCTCCCTCTCCTGCTCCTCCGTCGCCCGGCTTCAGCCAGCCAGGGACCCGGGAGCCCGTGTCACTGCTGCATCTTGCTTTGAAATCCTCAGATTAAAAAAAGAAGGACCCGCCGAACATTTGACAGTCGGCATAATGAAAGCTGCGTGCTGTCCGGTGGCTAAACGCCTGCTTCCGTGAACCGGACCCTGGAGGTGTGACATGACCAGCACTGGCGTGTTATCTTCTGCTGCTAAATCTCTAGCTGCTTCTTATTTCTCAGGAACTGTCTTTTTTTATCGTTCAACCAGTGTTGGCCACCTTTAGCACTGAGCATCTTCTAAGCAAACAAGGTAAAACTGACTGCTGATGCTCGGAGCCATATTCGCAGAAGAAGCCAGATTTAACGTTACTGGTGGTGTCTCTCAGATCAGTATTGTTAATAGTAAGGCAGGCAGATATTTTGAATTAAAAGGAGCCCTTAGTTCTGACTAAGCTCATTTGGGGTATGTTTCTCACTCATGCTTTTATGGCATTTACATAATTTATTTAGCACTGAGGCAAATCTATGTGATGCATTGGTTATTTGTAAATTTACATCCATATTGCGTGGGAAGTTTGCACGTTTTCAACTAATGCTTCTGATTTGTTTTAGTATGGAGTGGGGCCAGTTTCTTTAAACTGTAGCTAAGATTTGGAATGCTTCATAGATCCATTCTCAGTTTTAGAAAATTATATTAAAATTCAGTATAATGTGTGGAATTCCAGACTGGTCCCCACCGTTGTTCTGATCATGCAGCTGATCAGCCATTTCGAGTTCAATATATCACATATGCATTAATATCATTTTGACATGATAGTTCAGTAAGTGTAATAGAATTAGATGTTGACTGAACAGATTTGACAGTTCACACCTGTTGAAGCACTGCATTTTCACCACTACAGGCATGTTACTGGGTGTCCAGGTAAACTAAGGTTTATATATCGTAACATTCCAGTAACTTGAGCGAATCTGTGCAAATTAATATTAAACCTCCACGTGTTGAAGCAATCCCAAAATTACATAATTGTTAAATGGCTAATAACCGTTAACTGCGACATGATTTTTGTAATAGCAGTTCATTCTGAAATGACCACTGTATTATTAATTTTAATAGAGAAAATTTAACAAATGCTAACGTTTTCACTCCTGCAGGTGTTCCACAAATAGCACAAATTCAAGTAACCAAATTAAAAATGAGTCCTCAGCTGGTTCATTCAATTCAACATTATTTCAATTGTGCAGCGCTTTCAATCTGTAGCTCTACCAAGCATAATAAAGAGCTCGGCTGAAACAATGACCGGTGCACACAGGGACATACCAGGCCTGCGGCGGCTTGTAATGACAACTTCTTGCAGTTATTATTATTATTATTATTATTATTATTATCATTATTAATAATGATAATAATAATAATAATTCCATATATATGCTCATTGCTATTTTTGAAACAAAGTGGTTATCATGTAATCTGTTTAAAATTTCTACACGTTGCAGTAGTTGAAACAACATTCATTATTTTTCTATTGTAGTACAACTAAAAAATTGTTATAAGACAGGGATAAGTACAGGAGCTATGTTTCAAGCATGTTTCAACCATGTTAAGTTACTGTGGTGGATGAGCTAAAAAACAGGTACTGGAAACCAGTGTGAGGCGTACGAAACAAGGTAGCCACAGCTTTGAATGCATTACAGCAAGACGTTCTGAAGAGAAAGACAATGACTGCAGTATTTATGATGAAGCAGGTTGTTACACCGCAGGATTTGTAGGAGATGTATGTGCAGGGAAAGTTTATTTTGTGCGCGTAGCAGACCGGAGGTGTATTTGAAGGTGTATTTGCACAGATGGCTATTAGCAGTGATGCCGGGACCCCATCCTGGGCAGAGGCAGTTCTGCAGGGCTCCCTGGCGGACCTTCAACAGGTACATCAATCAGATCATTTCTCAGGCGCTCCCTCCCCTGCCTGGCAAAGTGCTGAGCAGGTGGGCCTCAAATGCCCCCGTCACTTCTCTTCTGCAGTGGAACAGATGACTTGAAGTACTTGGTCCAGGAGCTAAGAGGACTGGACATTGTTATTTTCCATTAGTTCAGATTGCTGGTCTGGGGCACCGGGTAGAGAAGAGGCCAGTTTTTCACTCTGGGGTTCGGATACAATCTGCAAGCAATGAAAGTGTGACAGCCATGTAATCGGCAGTGTGTTTCAGTTGAACTGCAGGTCTTCCAGAGGTGGAGGCTTCACCAATAACGTCCAAATTACTGAGCGTGAGCTTCAGGCGGCTAAAGACAGCCAGACTGCCGGCTAAGCTTTCATGATCACGTTGGATGACTCATTCCAGCATGAAAGCGAAATCACGAGGATCGGGGGACGCTTTGCTCGAGACAGATGGTCAGAAGTAGTGAAACGCAAGGGCGTGGGGGCCGTTGTGTTGATGCACACGGAACATTGATTTTAAAGAGTTTGGAAAATAAAGGAGAAAAGCAGTTGGGTTTCAGCTGCCTGTGCTTCAGGGTGTGGTCAAGGACAAGGAGGAGACGACAAGCTACGCAGATACACATATTTGTTCTGTCTTTTTATAGGAAAGCCTGTATTATTATTGCTAAAATATTTTATATATTTCTGTAAAACAGCCTGTAAGCAATGATGAGCTTTGTAAAGGTCACCCGGTAGCGGATGACCCACACAGGTTCTGTGAAGTATGAACAATGCAGTCAGACAGCGGAGCGGAACAGGTCCCTCACATCCGCAGTGTGCAAGCGCCGGGTACCTGTAGTGTGGAGATGAAAGAGAGCCCATCCTCAGCAGACTAACAGCTCCCCGTGGACCCGGATCCTTGCTGTTGCCGGGCGATGCAGTCACTCAGCTGCAGTCGATGGTCCCTCATTTGGCTTCATCTCCACTTTCCCTGTCTGCTCCGACAAGTCGAACGCTTTGCAGCCCGGGGAGGATTCATCATCAGGACAAAAGCAAACTTCCCAGCAAACAAGTGCAGATGCGTGCGACCCAGGGGGGTTCTGGGGGGGGGGGGCTTTCATAGCTGAGAACAAACAAGACCCCTTGCCTGCAGACGTACCGGTGGCATCGTTTGCCGTTGGTGTCCAGAGTCGGGGGTTCCGGGAGCATTTGGGAGGCGGGACCTGCAAACCAATCACGCTGGCATCAAAGTGAGACGGGCAGATGGAGCAGTCCAATGCCAGCTACATTTATTTATTTATTTATCTATCTATCTATCTATTTAGTTATTTATTAGTTAATTATGAAGTCAGAGCCGCCATCCTTGGAAGTGCCCTGCTCTCTGCCGCCCTGCAGCATCTGTGTGGCAGCTGTGCTGGCCAAGACAAAGCATCTCCGCACACCTGCTCAGCATCCTTCCCTTGCGGACACGCTTCACATCCGCTCTTTGGCTGGGCTCCTTGAGCATGGGGATATAGTTGGTCCGCATTATCGGCACCTCGAGTCTTCTACCTGCAAACGTGATGCTTGTGGAACTCTGTCCTGAGGCCACATGTGCGTCATGGACTCACCAAATCCATCTCTTTTCTTTTCTCTCCTCCTCTGTGGGTCATAGTTTGACACTGAAGCCAGCAGTCAAGCTGGAGGGGAATCAAGCATCTAAAGGGGAAGATATACTTGAGCTGCAGGTTGCACCCCAAAGTTTTCCTTATCCTGTGTGAAAAGTGCTGAATCTGAGCAAAACGGGGAATTTTTGCCATGGACCGCAGTTCAGCACAAGTCCTGTAAAGCCTGCAGATGCGCTTGTTTTAGCTCAACCTTACGTGTAACTTTTTTGGAAATGTATACATTTTTTGCCCCAAAGTGATTTACAATGTTAAGCTACTTGCAATGATTTACCTGCTTACACAGCTACGTAATTTTTATTTGAGTAAAACAGGGCAAGTACGTGGAAAAGGGTACTAGATCAGGAGCTGGGATTCAAACCCAGACCTTTTGAGTGCAGTGCTAACCACTACGCCACCTGCTGACCCATCCCTATTTGTCAGCTATTTATTTGCAAATTAAATCAACCCATCCCTTCTTCAAAGTTTACACTGGTTGCTAAATGAATGCAAATAAATTTACAATATAAACAAGGTTCATTTCACCACAGGAAATATTGACGCTTGCTTTTGCGTTTGGTTGTGCCCAGTTCCGTTAAGTCACAGCTCAAGCACAGTTTTTACAGCATAAACGCTATGCAATTCAGATCCGTTCACACTACAACTTTAGGCTGGACCACAGATTTATTTCCAGGAGTGACTTGTTTCTAAATGTGTTAAGTTGCCAAAATAGAAGGGCAGAAAAAAGGTAATATTTGCACACATTAATGAAGCCGCCGTGGTCCATGTTTATTTTTGAGCCAGCGTCACCGAAATGTCAACACGTCGCATATATGAATCTGGCTAAAGGTGACCTGCATCAATTTCGACGTGACTCCTACCATTTTCCCTATTTCGACTGTCCTTAAAACTAAAGTCTCCATGGAAACGCAAAGTCCTCTTAGAAGAGATTCGGTCCAGGGGTGTTTACGCACCTCGCATGTTAGCTAACAGGAGATGGGCAATTTGAGCCTCAAGATGGATGCCGTGCACGTCGGGGCCGCGAGCTGACAAATTGCTGTCGGGGGAGAGTAGCCGGCGCTTTCTGAACGGGTTATTGGCTTTGCAATAATGAGACGCCTTCCTAGCAATTAGGTGGCCGTTATGCAGATGAGCACGAAAGGAGGGTTGCTTTGCACTTTTATTCAATTGTGTTTTTACGAGCTGTAGAATCCTTTGCAAATTGCCTCGAATGTCTGAGTCGGTCGCTGTGTTCGTGTCCATAAGTCATTTCATTTCACCCTCAGTAGCGCTAAAGCACTAAAAAGCTATTTTAATTGCTACTACATATTGTTAATGCATTGTAAGAAGGGTATTGGGTGGAATAGCTGCCTTCCTTTTAATACTGACAATGGTGAGATGATACAGAAAAGCATACTCATGCAAACTGTGGGCATTCCCGCAGCGATGAATAAAACATGTCTTTGTTCCAGCAAATTGGAAGCATGTTGGGCTCCCTTTGGTTTAATGGTTCATTACATTGTGAAAGACACTCACAATTCATTTACATTCGCACTTTTTAAATTTGCTTAGTGCAATTCTCTAGTTAAACACGTCTTTAGGTGAGCCAAGGCTTCAGGTTCAACTCGAAAAGTAGAGGTTCAACTTTCTCAGGGCAGAGTAATTAGCATAATGTTTTAAGACGTATAGACATTTTGCCTGATGGTTGTTGGTTCGAGGCCCACGCTCTGCTCCGGTGGAATACGTCTGGGTCAGAGAGTTGCGTTGGGTGAATGAATCGGCTAAGAAAATAGTAAAGTTGACCACTGCAGGGGGCTGTCTTGGCCTTGCCGGAGTTCTGCAGCTGTAAACGGACGGATGTTGATACGTGGATATCAGAGGATGGCTATGGATGCAGGCAGCCCACTTTGTTCTGTCAGCCTTCTTCCTTCAAAGTCCGCCAAACACGGACTCCCATTTTCTCCAGTGTTGGATTTTATGCTCTAAACTGGTTTTACATGTGTATTTCTTCCTCTTGGAAAGAGACACGGGGGCTTAATGATGATGTATGCGCCGGTGCGGAATTGACCCTCCGGCTTCTGTGTGCCCTTTGTCACTGTCAGGCCCTGCAGTCACGTAAGCCCCAGTGGGCTGAGATTACTTCACGGGGCCTCATCCATATACGGTGCTGCTCTGTCAGACGGGCAAGCTGCACACTGCTTGAAGGTCATCTCTGATCAGAGGGCACGACACAAACTGAGGCACGGCTCATTGCGCAGCTGGGGGCGGGTTCCCTGGTCACTACCCTTCTTACACGATAGGGCAGAGCTCCTTCATCAATGTCTCGTGTGTTAAAGGGACCGTTCCCTCGTCCCATTAATGTAGGCTGGAGTGGGTGGAGCTCCTTAGGTCTCCGTCCTCTATGTTGTCACAGGCAGAGCTTCATCATCACTGTCTTCAGTGACAAAAGGGCAGAGGTGTTCACTGTTCGCGGAGGTCCCTTATCCGAGACCCTGGATGTCACGGTAAGTAGGGTTTCCTAACCAGTGTGTGTGTAGGAGACTGCTGAGCTCCAGGATTGTCACCTGTGTTCACTGAAGGCCTTTCCAACCTTGAAGAACCATATTACATTGAGGGAGGGCCCCTATTGGGATCTGTTGTGCGTTTTCGCACCAGTACTCACCCAAGTTCCCCTCTCTTCGAGTCGGAGTGCTTTTGCACTGCGTGTGGAGTCAGAGTCACACGGGGTCATCTGTGTGCACTGATGTGTTACTCTGCTTTACACAGCATTTGCAGAAGACCAGCACAGCGGATTAGACATGAATTTCAGGCTGCATGTCACCTCTTTCATCTTTAAATTCCATTTCGCACACCCTGCTGTGAATACTGTAAAGTCTAACCATTTTCCCTTTGTCAAGGACATAATGCCACGTTTTTCTCAAATATTGCAGGATATATGCAGTCATTTGTGTCCTTCATTCAATCAAATTGTCCCTGATATAATGTGCACAAACACTGCTGTGCTACTAGACCTCATAATGTTTAGTCTCAGCCGAAAGCTATTAAAGGCAATGGCACCTGATTGACAACTGCTCTTTAATGTCAGGCCATGATGTATAGACCAGAGAGAAAATATCCCTCATATTGGCCGCACAAACAAGGCTGGAGGTTTAATGGCTTTCATAAATGAAAGGTCGCACTAGTCCGCAGCCGCTCTCTTTCTGCCGGAGTTTGTTTGTATTTTTATCCAAGTCCCCACAACCTCACCTCTGCCTGGTAACTTCCTCTCTTGGCTTTGACTAAGGATGTGCTCTCCTTCTCATTTCATGAAGCTTTGCAGCAATACGGAAGGACACTTGGCTCGAGGTAGGCATCGCCCCTCTGTCAAGTCCCACCACCCCACTGCAGTAATTCCGTGCTGATGTGGGCGGAAAGGCGGAGTGCGCCACGGCCTGAACTCCAGGCCTTTAATTGAGCTCTTTTATGCCGCGGCAGAAGGCGGCGGAAACGATGAGGGAGCTCCCCATCCAGGAGACAAGTGTGCTCCTTTTCACAGGAGATTAGCCACCACCTTCAAGCCTTTGTGGCAGCTCCTGTTCCCTCACTTTGATTCTGCTTTCTCTCTTCTCCCAGCAGGGCGAAATGCTAATGGCTACACGGCGCCTGTGGAGGGGCACTGGACAGAGGGGCAATGCTTGCCTGCTGCCATTATTAAAGAACTTCTGACAAGTTTCCCATTGTCCTTCTTGGGAAGTGCCCAATGAAGCAAATCTCTGCACACATCACATCACAGACATGCTCCCTGAATTCATTTTTTTAAAGCTCCGTGTCCCGATTTGTCTGTTTTCCTCTGCATGGGGATTAAAGAGATGATTATCTTCTTTGAGAGTCTGGTTAGGAGAGTCTGGTTTCCCAAGAGAAAAGGACGTCCTCCCGTTGGTGGGAATGCACTGCACTCCTTTGGTACCCACTCATGAGGAGGAGGACAAGCTGTCTCCTCTTGGTTCAGTGCAGAGCTCAACAAAAGGCCACCCGGAGAGTTGCTGTGCTTGTGTTGGATTTCTGAAGACGCTGTTTGGTAGATACGTTGTCTGAAGGGAGATAACCTTTTTCCAGAAACCTCATATATAGAGTTAAAACATACCTTCTGCACGTCTTAACCTTTCTAACTGACATGCAGTGTGGAAGGAAGATGTGCTTTAAGACTCAGGGAGCCACTTATAGGCTGGAGATTTCAAAAAAGCACCAGTGTTCAGCTTGGGATCTGAACCTGAAGTCCCCCTCAAATGAAGAACCCCCTTCCTTCGCTGCAGGAAAGACACTAGGAACTTACAGCAAGGTATGAGGGGGTGAGGAGGCGAAGTCTGCATAGATCCATTCAAGTTTGGCTTTGATTAGTCTTCTTGCTGGCAGTGGGACTCACAGGGCAAGACAAATGCAGGAAGGCAGTTTCATGCATAAGGATGCCCTTCACCCAGCAGCCTTTCCCAAGTGCCAGAAAACTAAGATAAAATAAAGATGTGATGTAGGAGAGTTACTGGTGCATGACAGGATGATACACAGACTGCGCTTCTTTTCCACGTCACACAAATTGATTTTTAATTTTAATCTTACAAAAAAGGAAAAACCTGTTGTTTGTAGCTATGCACCAATCTGCTATACTGAGTATTTGGTCTTCTCAGAGGAGGTTAGTGATGCACTTGAGATAGTGGTGACTACTGACTCTGTAGTCTAGCTGGTGGGCTACAAAACTTATGCTGGGAATAACGGAGCCACCTGTTGGGCTGTGAGTTTGCAACATCTAAACTTGACCTGTGGAATTTTACTGGACTTCTGTACCAAACATGAACTGTCCATCACACACACCTTGTCTAGAAAACAAGTTGGCCTAGAAAACCAGAGCACCTTAAGGTGAAAGTTGATGACTGGCATTGTGGTCATGACATCTGAGTTGAGACTGTGCATTTCAGATACTCAGGTTAACAGGTAGCAGATCACTTGGTGGTCAACAAAGCTTTTAGTATGGAGTGCCAGCTAGACCTGACAGATCAAAATGTTCTGACAGGGTCTTTGAGAACTACTGGGGGCAGTTTAGTACAGGGTCAAGGACACTGAATGGGAACAGACTATGCAAGACCACAGTCATGAATGTGGTCGCTAAAAGCTATGGTCTAAAAGCAGTTCCCCTGTCCTTTCTACGGTGGTAACCCTTGAACCCACCATTGGACATCCAGGAGAGCAGTTAAGAAGGAATCCTTCTGAGCAGTGCTTTGGAGAGGAACCCTTGATTTGGATAAGTGGGACTAGCATTCCACAAGGGGTACATCAAAGGCAAAAGCTTAAGTGGAAGCTCAGGCATGGTAGGAGTTTGGAGAGGTCTTGGAGGAAAGACTGCCAACTGATCATTCCTGGAGAGACTGTTGAAGCTTGGAAAGAACATCTTGATATCTCTTGTGCATTAAAGGCTTTCGCTGTTCCTCACGCTGCTTTGTTGGACTGAGGCCTGTGGTAATGCTGCAGACATGGATGAGATTCGGCTGGAGATGTTAAAAACATTGATCGTTGTTGGGGTGGTGTGTCTCATGCTTTGCCAGGTAAAGTACCTGTAATTGGGAAACTTTATTCAAAAAGAGTGTGTTCAACCTATGGGGATGTTACTCCATAGCCTCCCTGGTAATACTTATGTTAGGATACTGGAGGGGAGATCCTTAGATATATGATTCAGATTCAGAAGGAACAAGGTAGATTTCATCCTGAGCCAGCTTGGCACAGTGGTTATAGGAGAAATTCAGACTCCATGCTTTTATGGATTTGAAAAAGGCATTAGACCATATTCCTTGCCATGTGTGCTGCTGGAATATAGGATACCAGGGTTGCAGATACATACTAACTGTTGCATGCCTGAGTGCAGTGTGAGTTCTGTGTGTGTTCTTGGAATTAAGTCAAAACTGCTCTGTGTGGGCGTTGGGCTCTGTGTGGGCTGTGTTTTTGCTCCTTTTGTCTTTGTGACCTTCATGGACAGGATATCAAGGTGCAGCAAAGGCTTGAGGGTATCCAGTCGGGGGAGTGGGCTGAGGCTGGCATCTCTGCTCATTGCTGATGATGTTGTCCGTTTGGCCTAATCCATTCTTGACCAATGGTGTGCGGTCGAACAGTTCATTGTCAAGTGTAAAGAGGCTGGAATGAAAGTCAGCACCACTAAATCTAAGGTCACAGTCCTCTCCCAAGAAATAGTGGATTTCTTCTAGGAAAGGGAGGAGTTCAAGTATCTAGAGGTCTTGTTCATGAGCAAATAGGGGAACGAGCCTGAAACTGTGGTGCAATCCTAGCAGATACTGATAGGTGATTTTGAAGCAGGAGCTGAGCCTTAAGGCTCCCCATTGTCACCTATGGTCATATGGTTTGGGTAATGACAGAGAAAATGGATATGAGGGGCTGAAACTTGGTTTATCCACAGGGTCACTTTGCTCAGTGACAGGATGATTGACTTTGAGTGTTGAAGTGAAGTTGTAGCTCCTCCAAATAAAAAGGAGTCAGATGAGGTGGTTAGATCGTGTTGTAAGACTGTTCCCTGGTAAGCATGTCACACTGGAAGGAGACCTGGAGAAAACCTATTACATGATGGAGAGCTGTTACTTCTTAGCTATTGCAGGAGCAGAACTGGAGATTGTTCCTGGGGAAAGGATGCTTTGGCGCTGTCTACTCACCCTGCTATCAGCACAATCCTCTCCAGGATACACAGCATGAAACACTTGACAGACAAAAAGAGAGACACCAGCAAGGCCTCGACTCACAGCAGATTCATATGTGGATGAGAAATGTGCTGCATTACGTTGGCAACAGAGGCCATCCCATCCCACAGCATTTCCAATTTGCACAGGCAGTAGATGATGTTTGAATGGGCTATTTTAAGATCGATCTCTGAGGACATTTTAGTCATACCCAGAGCTGATAATAACACAAAGACCTGACTGATGTGGGGGCATTGTTTTCATGGCTGTGCAGGATAATAATGAGTGCTAATGGGCTGACTAGCTGGCTCTCATCATTAAACTTTGCCTCGCCTGCATAAATCCACACCCCCGCATCTCTCGCCGACCACCCTCCCCTTGTTGTCCTCAGGAATGGGCGAGGGCTGTTGTGGGAGACACGCTCTAGTTTGCTATCTCCAGCTACAAAGTCGATGCTGGGTTTTGCTGCGCTGCACTCTCGTTCAAATGCCACATTTTTGGGTGTATCTCTTCGACTCCGTCATGGGAAAATTAGTCTTTCAAAAGTTCAAAAAAATTCAAAATTCGCCTCGCAAAACTCACACTTACGATCACCAAAAGCAATTTAGCACTTTATGAATGTAATTCACACAAAACAATTCACATATCTACCTGTCATTTCACTGTATTTTTCGTGATATCAAAAAAATTAGGGACTTTAAATCAAGCAGAGAAGAAATGAGACAACCCTCAGGTATCTATCTCACCTACAGGTTCAACTGAACACGTCCTTATTAAGGTCAGGTACCATCTTCAAGGATCTACCATTGCTGACAACTTTTCAGTCATACTGAAAAGCTACAGGTTTAAACAAATTTCTACTCTGCTGAGGGGAATTGAATCAAAATAAAGCAGTAAGTTATTTTCAGTCTTGGTTTTCTTGCAGCCTTCATGATGTACATAAGCGTTTTGCTACAGCAGGAAGACAAAAGGTAGAGGAAAGGGAAGTGCGAGGGTGCCAGGAACAACAGAAATCCTGATTTTTCTAAATGTATCTGCCGCACAGCTGGCATCATCTGTGCACAGTGGCACTTTGGAGACTAGATAAACAAAAAGTGCTCCCATTGTTTGATTATGAAAGTCTTGTGTGCTGAACTTTGTTGCCAAACCCCCCCAACACCGCAGATCCCCAGCCCTGCCGCAGTGTGACATTCAGCAGAGAAATGGCGTCTGCATATTCATCAGAGCAAGTGTAGTGAAGACAAGGGTCCCACCTGAGAGAGAGCAAACAACCCCACAATGCAGAAAGTCTCCATGCGGGATTCGTGCTTCCAGCTGCTCATTTAACAAAATGGAGATTTACTTTTTATCTTCTCCACCTTCCAACGGAATATCAAGATTTTTTGTGTGCTTGAACCAGAAGGGAACACATAAGTAGCATTTGAGTGAAACCAGCCTTTATTTAGGAAGGTGTGTCCTGTAGTTCCAAACCACATACAGGTCCAGTGAAAAGTTGCAATATGCTTGCTGAAATTGGTTCTTGCCACTAGACATTGGGGTAACAAGTGTGAGTGAGAAATGACTTACCATGTCTTCCCAGCTCATCTTTAGTGGTTCCCAGATATGTATGCATTGCTTCCCATTGCTTTAGATTGTCCCAGCCAGTTCCTCTCATAACTGTACTGTCCACCTGTACTCAGATTTTGACTGATACCTCACTGAACTCGGAGAAAGAAGATGCGCCCTACCTGAAGGACATGTCTACAGATGGAGATGTACAGATTTGATTTTTTTAAATTATTGTTAGCAGAAACTTTTTCTCCAAAGCAACATACATTAATTTGCCCATTGGTACAGCCAAGTAAGTTTTAACAGATTAGTTGAGGTTGAGCAACTTGCTGAGGTATTACAGTAGAAGGGTGGAGTCAGTCCTCAGTCCTTTGAGCACAAGGTGGCAGCTGTAACCACTGCGCCACCTGGTGCCCCATAAGTATGCAAAACAGAAGTAAAGAAAATGCTGAAATACATAGCAGGGGAAAGGAATCTCGTTGATGACAGTTTATTTTATTTATTTTCCATTTCCCAACCCCCCTTATTGGTATATAGTACACTATGGGCCTTCAACAAAACAAATCTTTATGTGGAACCTCCAAGCTAGAGACAATATTGCTGCAAATTAAATCAAGTTTGAGCATCAAGAAAAAGTGGTCTGTCTCTGTGCCTGTCGGTTCACCATATTTCAGTAATGACTATCCCTTCCATACTCCATTATACTCTTATGAGGGGGAACATTAAGCCGTCTGCTGACTGGAACCTAACAGGGGCTTCGGCTTGGGAACAGCTACTGCCTGGGGTTGTATATTAGTGTGTCGGCCATGATCGATTGTCCAGGGGTCACTTTGAGGACTGACTGTGCCTCAAGTAAAAACTTTTTCCACACTTTTTCCTTAGTTTTTTGACTTAGCATTTTTTTTACTGTGTGAAACCTCATTCGGCATCTTCAGTAGCTGAGTGACTCACCACGAAGGAGTTCGCTAGACCTAGTTATTTGTGCGATTCCATTTTTTTAATCTATACTGCTGTGATATAGCTGTAAATAGTCTGTTCTTAACGGAAGGAGTATTTTTGGTCACTTGTGGAGTGGCTGACCAGTTTACAGCTGGCCCCTGATCAGTGGTTTCAAGAAGGTTCTGTCTGTTTCTTTAGTTACAAGAGCTGTGCAAAATAACCTCCTCCAAGACGTGCCCTGCCGTGGAAACGACTTTGGCCGGAGTCCCCGTCCACCTGCCTCTGGTTGTAGATCTCCTAGCCTCCCAGTAGTGCCAGCAGGTGAAGGCTCATTATCCCAGTTTAAAGGAGGTGAGCTTCGCGACAAGTTCTCAGTCCTCTCCAAATGCACTTTGTGGCCTTCAGGCACAGACAGACTGCATATTTTCTATGAGACAGTCAGGTGGGAGCTTAATTTCGTGCCTGTCCCCACATTCAGACATGTCTGCGCAAGACATAACCCTACCGAGGGCGCTTGGGGTTGCCTTGTTAGAAGCCTGTTCTGGTGCATTTCTGGATGACCTACGTTGCCCAGTGCATGCAAATTGGGCACAGTGGACCTGTGGGGTGCACAACACAGGAATCCGGGAGGGGATAGTTGTCCTTTTGGCAAATGCTTATTTTCATGACTACGAGTAAGTCTGGAGGCAGCATCTCAGTCCTGTGCTGTGGGGTCCAGCTGGGCAACGATCTTCCACCTTACTTGCCCCTTGCTACTCTAGGACTCAGCACGACCTTGTCAAGTGGCGTCCTCCTCCTCGCTGCCCAACTCCAGCCACATCCGACTGATTCGTCTCCTTACCTGATTTTCTCGGCGGACTCACACAGGGATGCAAAGAAAGACAGAACGAAGGCAAGGCAGAGATTGAACACTGTAATACAGGCGGAGGAATAAATTGTAGTAGAAGGAGGATAAGGAGAAGTGGCAGACTGAGGAGGAACGGCTGGACATACCGCAGACAGGCCGGTCCTCGGAGATGTGCTCTAGCCATTCTCTGTATCTAAACCTGACTTCCCTACTTCACCAAGATGGGGGAAACAAAACCTGTCTCTCTCAACATGTCTCCCAAAAATAAAGACACGCTATTTCACAAACCTGGAAGATATAACTGTGCAACCGAATTACTCTCACAATGCAGTTACCTTTGCGGGTCACTCCCTCAGAGGATTTATGCTTTACTTTCACTGCCCGTGGCCCAGTTTATTCCCTTACCATGGTCCTTTACCCCAAGCACCTCCTTAGAGATGCTACTTGCTGTACAATGTGGCTACACAAATTTTCATTACTTGCTTTAAGCACACATGTTATCTTAACTTTACAGGATGGTTATGGGTGTTCGGTAGATTCTCTCTTGTTTACAGTAGTTTACTGGTGCATAGTTAGACATGCAAAGACATCTTTTGGCCTGATGATGCATTTATAGCTTGAATTACATAACTGCTGCACTTATCTTGTTATTATCAGAACATTTTGGAAGCACTATATAATCAGTAATATTTATATGACTTTCTGCATCTGCTTAGCTGATGCTTTGCTCCAGAGTGATTTACCAACTTATACAGCAGGGTTTTGTTTACTGCATCAGTTTAGGGTAAGCACCTTGATCAAAGGCATTACAGTAGGATGGGGGGATTTGATCCTCAGTCCTTTGAGTGCAAGGCAGTGGCTCTAAACACAACACAACCTGCTGCTTACATGGCAAACACCGTTACTGTAGATGCTGCCAGCAGTGTGTAGAGCTCCGTATTTCACTCCCCTTCACTCATGTTAATGAAACACAGCGCACTCCCAGTGTTGCACTCATCCGGGAATCTGATATAAACAGTGCAGTTAACAACACAGTAAACAAAGTGCAGTTAAAATGTTCTCACCAGCCAAAGGTAGACAGGCTGTCACTGGGGAGTGGAGAGAATTTTCACTCGAGGAACAATTTATTCCTTCCTTTGCTTCATGAGGATTTTTTTTTCCCTGTGTCATCAATACAAATGTCTTGTGTGAGCTATTCTAATTCCTGGATTAAATTGTCTTTCAATTACAACACCCCGTTTTCATAATGGGCCCTTTCCTCTCACAGATAAGCAGACGTCGCGGTCAAAGCAATAAAAAACCCATCAGCGCGCGTTGCGCTGTCTGCCAGAGGAGGTTTTTTTTTTAACATGATAGGTTTTTAATGAGAAATGCGGGCGTGGGCAGTGTGTCAGACTCAATCACTCTTTCTGCGCA
Source organism: Arapaima gigas (assembly GCA_900497675.1). Taxonomy (NCBI): domain Eukaryota; kingdom Metazoa; phylum Chordata; class Actinopteri; order Osteoglossiformes; family Osteoglossidae; genus Arapaima; species Arapaima gigas. The sequence goes on from UFQX01001080.1 coordinate 106,175, forward strand.
CTGTGGAACGGGCGCCTCAACTCGCCGACAACGGCTCTGCCCACAGCGGGAGACGGAAGTGAGCCGGGGGGGGGGTTGGTGGGTTGACGGCGGCGGGAAGGTGTGCTACGGCACTCTTATTGACACGCGGCGGGCACGTCAATCTGCCAGGTCATCCTCTGTCTGCTGCTCCTTCCCCCGTCTGTCGCTCACCCTCCCGAGACGCAGAAGGTCGAACCCTCAGCCGCCGCCCCGTCTCGTCTGTTTCAGCACTGACCTGCAGTTTCATGAAACGATAAGCAGTCATTTTGTGCGGGTTTGAGGATTTGTCATCTCATATGCCAGTTCCATAACATACACCTTCTATATTTTTTTATATTTATATTTTCAGTATTTGTCTACATTTTATTCACTATTGAATTCCTTTCTGTAGGTAGTTGTACCGTTTGGGAATCCTCCCCCTATGCACTGCACTTATTTTTGAGTTCTCCTCCTGGGAAATAAAAATGATAAATATAGTCATTTTATAGGAAACTATAGTCAGATTCACACAGTTAGCAAAAATCTTTTTTGGACAGAGAAGATGTGGGAAGGCGCTTGAGAAACAACCTCATTACTTATATCTGTATGTAGCCCTGTTTCCTCTTTCTCGGTTTTATGTATGTAAAAAATAAAAACATATGGGAGTATTTTCGCAGCAGTGGGGTTGAAAGGATCACCAGCAATTTATTCTTCACATCATTTACACATCTGAAGCTCTTTGCATCCATTTCGTTTCTATTTAAATATGTACTTCACAGTAACTTCTAGGTTAATGCGCCCTTATTAGCTGTTCATAAGGCATAAAAATGACTTTATACTGGAAGCGAACTGCATACTGAAACACAGTGATAATATAATGCTTTTCACAGTTAGTTATTGAACTGTGAACAGGAACGCTCTGCTGCGGAGTCGCCGTACATCTGTTTCTAGGAGCACTTTGGGAGCAAACAAGCCGTGTTCTCTGGGATGGATGCCTCACAACGCACATTATTTGTCTCGTGTATCAATCCCCATTTCCCTGAAGTTGCCGCAGGTCTTTTGTCATACGGTTGGCGGTTGGATGTCCACCAAAATCAGAACGCTGAATTGTGTTTGAACGTTCACAATGGCACGCTGTGTTTGGCAGTTCGGATTCTGCGGCTGTGACCGTCCCCTGGCTATCAAGTGGCTGCCGTCACACCACTGTCCTTGATCCCTCACCCCACCTGGACTGAACTCTCCAATGAGGGTCAGCTGCAGGGATCTGAAACACCACTTAAACGCACTGACTCATCAGGTAGCACTTTTCCCCACTTTTTTCAATGCTTTTCATAATAATTCATCTACATATTCCTTTTCCTGTGTTCTGACACCCTTGCAGCTGCTGTGAAGCCATATTCCTCTGCTGCTACCAGTCAAGGGAACTCAAACACAGAGAAGCAGAAAGAGAAAGGATAATATAAGCGGCTAAGGGGGCCCAGATTGGAACTTTCATGTCAGTGCGGAGATCCTGGGTGAGTCAAGCTTAAAATCTTCTGAAATCACATTATTAAACTTGCATAAGCTCATTTCCACACAAAGCAGGGGCTCACTCTCATTCATACATATTTATTATCGCTCAACGCCCACGTATATAAGGAGGCTTACACCCAGTCTGTCTTTTCCAAAGCAGATACTTCAAGGGTTTGAACAAGTGCAGTATAGAGGTGGGGCACACGGTACGAAAGGTGCTCATTCTTCCCAAACAGAGTCCCCTTATTTCTCTGTTTCATCTCCAGCTGCTACCTGTTGTGTATACACAACTAGGCAGTCAGGATGACGAGTGAATGTAATGCACTTTTGCTCAAAGTCAAACCTTCTCCCTCAAAAATGGGTGGTTCATCTCACACCGTAACATGGGACACTGGCCTTGTACCACGGAAAGAGGGCATCAGTAATGAGAGGCCAGCGTCTCCTCATCTTTGGTTTTTTTTTGCTAAGAAATATTCCTCTGCAAACGTAGAAATGCTTAAAATGATAAAAGGGATGGGATCCGGACAGGCCCGGGTCAGGACTAAGCGGTTAATGAAAATGGATGGATGATGAAGGACCGTTCTGTTGAACCATATTTTGAACACGACTACAGATACCGTCTTAGTTTGAAAATACCTTCCTCAAAATCCATCAGACAACCATTCCTTAAAGACAAGTGGAAAATTTTCAACATAATTTAACAAGCATGGGTCGGAATTTTGCCCTGCTGAAGAGTAGTGCATTTTGATATTTGCCCATGGACTGCGCTACACGTGTGATTAGGAAATAGTGTTGCTTATTGAATTAAACACCATTCACCCCCCCAGTGCTTGGATAGTCAGTTGGTGACCATTTCTCCTGGCCCTCTCACTGGTTACTGGTTAACTCTGAGACAGTGTAAAGTGCTTCAGTTGGGGGATAATGCATCTTGATGGTGATTCCAGCGGTGCCGCTCACACTCCATCACAGGGCGACTAAATTACATCATTATACCAGTAATTGTACCCTTTTCTTCTCAATTTGTTTCTAATACACCCCTACCTTTCATTCCGCTACTGTCACTTTTGATCTCCTGCTCTTGCTTCAGGCTCGATTCACAGTTCTTCTCTCCCATATTCCTTTTCTGCCTCCTCTCTCCCACCCACCTCCGTTCATCCCTAGGTCTTCACTGCTTCCCAGCGAGGAGCTTCTGGATCCTCCAGATATTCAGCGGCACCGACCAGATCTTCGGCTGGATGTGCCTGCACACGGCCTCTCCGTAAGTCTCCAAGATCTCCAGTTGTCTATACACCTTTCACCGCACATTGACCGTACAATTGAAGAAGAATGCGATTTTATTCCGCCTTTGCCCGGCGCCATTCATTCCAGCCACCCACATTGCTTTTCTTGCCCATGAACCATTGGGTCAATTATTTATTGCACTTCGTTGCGGTTATTCCACCTCATTGCCCTCATCCTCTTATCCTGCACTCATCTAAAATGGCCAGCTTTTGTGCTTTCCTAAATATTTCTCCTCACCTTTTCACCCATCATCTGCTTCTATCTTTCTTCTTTTCAGGAATATTCCTTGCCTTGTTGCAGCGTACCATGTGTTTCCTTTGTTCTCCTTCAGCTCTTCCACTTGGTGTGCACTGCCCCTTCCTGGACCCCCAGTCCCCCTGGGTGAGTGGTGTGCTATGGTGCCACTCTACCCAGCTCCCTCCTTCCTTCTCCTGTGTGTCTCCCGCTGTGTCCTATGGCTTTTTATTCCTACGTGATGGTAGACTGGGCTCATGTAGGGGTAGAAGCCACTAAACACACGGTGAGAGGTCAGCGTGATGGCAGCCAGCAGCTGGTGGCCTGGAGGTTGACGCTGACAGCAGCACACTTCTGGCCGCACTAAGGTTTTGGTGTGTAGTGCTCAAGTACACACCGTCACACCAGAATGTTTTCACTGAAGCAGACCTCCTTGAGACCAGGTCAACAAAGCTATTTCCTGGCACCGCAAGAACAACGCTGAAGCCATTTGCCGTGCTGAATTTCCCTGCTGCTGTAAACACGTTCTGCGGCATGAAACAAAAACACTGTGTGGAATAATGAATAATTTTACACTCGTGTTTTTTCTAAAAATTCTCTCGTACCATTCAAATGCATCACTGGTAAAAAGAGCCATGAAGGTAAATTCAGTCCTGATTACCTGAATCCCACCCACCAGCCTTGTGAAAGTTCAAGACAATTTTGTGTAACAGTAACAGGTAGCACTGGCTGCTAACCTAAGGTAAATGTTCAAGTTGTGCATATGGCAAAGCCATTATCCTTTTTATCCTGTTATCTGCTATAATAATATATAATTTTCAAATAAATGTTGAGCTAAATCTGTTCCATCATTCAGTCAAGTACGGTAATACCTCCGTTCGCACTGCCTCCATAACACTCTTTCGCCCTTTGCGAAAAAAAACTCAGTTGTTTTTTAACATTTTATTTTCTGTTGTCAATTAAACAGATATTACTATCTTAATCTGTTTCTATTATTTTGCACAGGTCTAAAGCTCCATTTATGCAGCGTACTGTATTAATGACCGCTGTTTCATTAAGCTCCGCTTCTTCAGAACACAGCCAGCACACTAGCGGAGGTCCTGCTGTATTAGACAGTATCGATCGGTGTAACATTTTCTATGTATATTTTCCCTTAGATATCAGCATCATCCCAGCAACTGAGCAGCACAATATTTGTCTCTCATTGGTTTTCTGTTAATATTTCCATTGCCTGCACATCAGTTACATTTAGTTCATTTTCTACAAGCCTTTATGAGCCGTTGAATTGTGGAAAAAAAAACCCTCATGGAGGGAGACTGAAAATTGCCTGATTAGTTATTTGAATATTTTCTTCATTGGAAAATAACAGAATTTCAGAACCCTAATTCTCATTAGTTACAAAAACAATGAGTCTAATTAGCTATTAATCCTAATTCTACACAGAGCGAAGAATATATAGTGACAAACACATCCTCGGTCGGATCAATATTGGTGTTAGTTTCTGTGAGCGCTGCTGGTTTCGTTGAGCCAGGAGAGAAAAGGCAGGTTTTGGTGAAGAGGCAGAAAGGCGGCCTCCTGCGGTGTCTCACCACTTCTTCTCCGCCTTCCTGTTTACCAGCTTTGTTTTATTCGTAACTCCACTTTGTTCCGGCACCGGAAATGACAGAAAGGGAGAATTCTTTCTGCTGGATTTAAGATATTGTCTTTTATTTCTTTAATCGCTGCAATAAAGTCACATTGCTCCTTCCCTGTGTTGTGATTCTTTGACGCAGACAGACAATGGTGGGACGTTTCCAGACGGAAGGAGATGCACCACAGTAGGCACATTGGGGGGGGGGGTGGACCGTGAGCCAAAAAGTGTGGGGTGCCGGGTGTCGGGAGTGTCTGTGTGAGATTTACTCGCACCAGTGGACATTTCTGTGGGATCTAGTTACTTTGACGGCTTTTGGATAAAAGACCATTGTCAGTGATCAAAGGGACTTTTATTTTCTAATGGAATTCAGACCAAGCAGGGCATACACCCTGTTAATATTATAGTTCAAAAAACGAAGAAAAAGGGGGGAAAAAAGTTCAAAAATGAAAGCCGAAATGGCAAATACCATATCTATCTCTAGTGAGCCGACAGACTGGCAACATGCCACCCACTAACTGTGTGGTTGTCTGGAGATTGCCTTTGAATTCTATCATGATGAAACCAGAGGAAATCCTCCTCATCCCATGAGCTGTGGACACATGTATCCAAGTTTTTTTTTTTTAATAATTCTGACTGATGATGCACCTCTTTGAACATCAGCAATTTGCCTCAAATAGAACTCCGTGCCGCAAAGTGTTGTCCGGCCCGAGTAAGACAAGGCGCGTACCTGCAGGAGCGGTCACTTGGCTGCGGTTGCAGGAGCTCCTTCACCCCTGCGAATTCGCGGCCTGACGTTTAATGTGAAATAAAGATTTGGGAAAGATTGGCGTGTGATTGTTTCTTTTGCTCCTCTGTCTTAACAAACAAAGACGTGCGTCAGGAAAGCCTGGTTCATCCCAGGTCCCATTTGTTGTTGGTGAGCAGCAGCCGCTAAATCGACGGTGTTCTCATACACGTATTGGAATTTGCTCAGCTTGGCGGAGGCTCCCTCGAGGATGGCTTGCTTTCAAAAGAGCCGGCTTGTGAAAATATTTACACATGAAACGATCGTATTCACTGAATAAGTTATAAGGGCTTCTCTAGCGTGTTTGTTCATTTTGGGAACCCTCAGAGAAGGTTTTGGGGCTGCTGGATGAAGAAGCTAACGGGCGGCTGATAATGTCAGCTTTTGTACAGCCTAATGAAACTACTTTGTTGTGAAGTCGGGATTCAAATAGAGCAACATGTGGTCCTGCGTTTTCCACCTGTCATTTTGCAACATTTAGTCTCAGCAGTTCAAACGCAACGTGGCCACCATTAGTATTGGCTGGAGCAAGAATCGTGAGGAAGACTGTTGAAACCAGGAGCAGGAGGAGTGTTCAGAATGCATACGGCGAGTGGTTCTATCTCAGCACCCCATCCCCCACAACGCTGTACTTTTTGGGGTTAAATACGTGTGCTGTGGAAGCAAAGAATGGTAACTTGGGAAGCCAGGTAAGGTATAAGATCTTAGGCTTGCCAGTCCACCTCCATACACCGCAGCTGCCAAGTCCTTTTCTGGCGAACAACCTGTTGTTTATCTGGTTCAGAACTCATGCCCTGGTGAATGCGACCGTGCGTTTGTCTAATTAGTCTTTGGGAAGCGGCCAAGTTGGGCATGTGTTCTGAACCAGAATCCCTGGGTTTAATTGGGCCTCACTTCAGTCATGCTGTTCCCTATGAAGTGGCTGAAAAAAGCTGATGAAGTGTGTGCAGGTGCAGTGGGGGCTTTATGACGGTAGCTAATTGGTTCGCCTCTCACCGTGGACTCCTGACAGCATAAAGGTGGTCCGTAGGCAGCTTGTGCGATGTTTTTGTTACGGAGGCCCACCTGCGATGTTCTCCCGGGGAGGGAGGAATGTGAGTGCTGGATGCCCGGCGAAGTCATTCGCCAATATAAGCCACGTGCTGGACTGCTGGACTGAGACACGACAGACTGGTGTCTGGCCCATTAGCTACCAGATTCATTGAGGACGACTGCGGCCGGACTGTGTGAGAGGGGTTTGGCCCATTGTCCCCGTAGGGATTGACGTTGTATCCAATAATTCTAATGAGTAATTGATCCTGCCAGGTCTCCCATTAGATAAGAAGTTAACCACCCTGAGCCGCTTTGTTCACACAAATCAGATTTCACTGACAGTTAATAGTGAACTTTGTGCAAAGACACGTTCTGAACTGTTGTGAAAGTTTAGCATTTGTGAGTGTTCGCTACACTGTGTGTCGACGTGTATGTGTGTCACAAAAGCACCTTCCAGCCATGTAGCTGTGCATCATAAATTAACATAACTGAAATGTATAGGTTGGAAACAGAGCTGCAAACCGTCATTAGATCTGGCCCACAATTAACATCATGCTCATTTCCTTTCAAACCGTTTTGTGTATTAGAAATGAGTTGTATTTAATATAAATAATATAATGTGTAATATATTATAACGGTTGTATATATAATTTACATTCTTTATATAACCAGAGAAATATTACTGCTGTGGCCCGATGCGGGTGCTCTGAGCTTAACTAGGGGCTGTAGTGATTTTGGTCAGGGTAGCACTTAAGATGGGTTATATTTAGTCACATCCAGGAAATATCACCCTCCTAACAGACAAGCTGCAGGCCACTGGAAAATGACTTTCTTGCCAGGAGGCTGCTGAGATACGGAGCTAAAAGCTGCATTTTAGGCCATTATGAAAAGGCCACTCTGTGGTGTCGCAGTGAAGGTCGGAGGACGCTGACCTGTGGCTGCTGAGCACAGTGTCTTCAAACGCCGCTGCTCCTCCAGGTAAGGTACTGTACTGCGGTACAGCTCGCCAGGAGCACCGCGGTAGGAGAACGGCTGGGTCTAATGTGGCAAAAGTTTACATAAACATTCATTAAAAAGTTCTGTGAGCAGTTCAAAGTCAGGGGTCTGAAAAGCAAATATAGCCGAACGAGAGGTGCTTGGTCAGCCCTGACCTTCAGCAAAGTGAGTTTCTCAAGGAAGAGGCCTCCTTAACTGCAAATCTTACACTTGTTTGCTGGCAACAAAACTGAAACAATAAGATCCCATAAGAATTTAATGAAACAAAACCAGCAGCTGCAACAATTATGGACATTTGTGAATACATGCAAATTACTTTAAAAAACTGAACAACAGACGTTCAAATGGACATTTTTATTGCAATGTATAAAACCCCGAGAGGACCAAGTAACTCCAGAAAAACAAAACAGTGCATTCATCTACTTTGTTTACAGTAGTTTGCTAGAAATTAAAATACCAGAAAGTTGTTGAACGCGTCCAAAAATTATGTCGCAAAAGAACAACAAAAGACGTTACTCAAGTGCACAGAAAAAATGTTTTATTCTGCAGATGAATAATTAATTTGGAAATAGTAGGCCTATAAAAATGATAAAATATAACAGAATGATGCACTATAAATATGCACGAATGCCTGAATGAACATAAACATCCTGATGGAGACAAAAAGTAAAGTGCCTTTTCAGCCAGCATTTTGGCAACCAAAAAAACTGCAGTGACCAGGTCACCATAGTGCATATGAAACAATAAAAAAATGCTGAATTGTCAATGGAAATTCAGTGCTGGAATTGTTGTCGCAAAGATAAAATCCTAGTGGCTGGCATTCACAGTCAAGAACCCTTGTTGCCGTAAATGACACCATATTGTATCTTATATTTTATATAATAAACCGTGTCATAAATCACATTGACTCTGCACTGCACATTTTTACACAATGCACTTATTTTATTTTACTGTAAGGTCCTTTACTTGAACACACTTCTCTAGAGCCTATTAGAACCCTGGAATGAATTTTAGGTCAGACCTGTACGTGTAAACTTATTTTTATTTTCCAACAAGACATCAGCCAGCAAACATACAGCCTTTTACATCAAACAGTTAGTTATATTTATAATATTTTTGAAAGTTCCTTGATGGACTGGCATCCCATCCAGGGGCAGTTTCATTGCCTAGTCCCCTCTTATGTTGGGTTGGCTCCATGCTGCCGTCTCCCTACTCAGGACAAGCAGCTGTTGAAAATAGATGGATGGATATTTTTGAATGGAAATGCCACTATGGCTACGCCTGAGTGATGCCCATGGATGCATCTCCTTGCTGGATGGTGATCTCCTCCCGCTTATTTCTGGAAACTTTGGTTGCCTGGAGTAACAGCAGCAAGGGCCCACAGCGCTTTCTACATAAGAACTGGGCAGAAAATGAAGAGCATTCTTCCTTTTGTGAGAATTTATTTCTGAGTAACCTGCGACTGGCGCCACAATTACAGCACAGCGAGACAAAGCCAGAACACCATAGTAACTCCTGACCATCTTTTATCTGTTAACTGCAGAGGATTTAAATAGATTTCCTTTGCGAGATCCACACACTGTTGTCACTGAAGTACCCAAGAAGGACTTGGGGGGGGGGGTCAAAAAGAAAAAATTTTAATGCTTAAGTTAGAGTCTCCTGGAAATGTGGGAAAAAATAGGAAAATAATTCATATCTACAGCTCGCTGCCATGGTTCAAAAGACAAAGAGCAGTGTGAAGCCACAGACCTCCAGCCCTTGGTGGTGGAGCTGTTGAAGTCCGTCCCAGAACACAGCTGGAACCTCCGAGCTCCATTTCTGTGACATCAGATGCACTTTATTCAGATGAACTGAAGCAATCTTCTTAAAAGATGGGTTAATGCGGTGCTACACTTACTCAGCACTTTTATATATATATACATATATATGTGTATATATATATATATATATATATATATATTTCAAAATTTGTACATTACTCAGGATGAATGTGCACACTTAGCGAATAAATAAATGGTGGTCTTTCTGAGCATTGATTTGGGAAATAGTGACCTTTATAAGTTATCATCTGATGTAAGTCAGTCATCAGATCATTCAGTAAGGGCTCTATTTATCTATTTATGCATCACACTGAATTATACATAAACCAACAGTTTAGGTTGAACTATTTGTGAATGAAAAATAACCGCCAAATATACAATTAAATAAACTGATTTTCCTTTCAGTATTTATTATAATATTGTAAGAACTGAGGGTTATCCATAAAACATTATTCTCATTGTAATTACACATTTTAAATCAACCGGAAATCATAAAAGTTGAAAATCGTGCTTCATGTTCTGACTGATAATTAAAATGTTACTAAGAAACGACACCTTTGTTTTTTATGTTTTGTGCAGCCAAAAATCGCAGAAATGGCTGAAATAGTTTCCAAATCAATGCAAGTTTTTTAAAATCAAATTCTGCCATAACATTTTTATATTTTGAAAGACCAGATCTAGTCTTCCATGTATTCAACTCACGGTTGAAAGGTAGATGTAAGTGCTTCTCAAAGCATAAAACCTGAGATTTGTCTCTGACAGAATGTTGCACTGTGTTAATATAGTGCAATAATAAAAATGAAAAATTAATATATTAATGACAATAATAATTTACTATAAATAATTTCTCCTGGTTTACTATGGTCAAGCAGGTCTCTCACTTTCTCTCATCTGTGCAGAGGACAATGAAGGAAATCACCAAACTGGGAGAGAAGGACCATAAGGGATCCTGTAAAAAACATTCTCGAGGGCACAACAGGGGAACTCCCTGTGGGACTGTGATGTTTTGCTTGCATCTCCATCCCTGTCATCTGCTGCTTTGCGTCACTGCATGGCATCTTTCTATCGCTGGTGCATCCAGGTGATGATGATGATGATGATGATGATTATTATTATTATTATTATTATTATTATTATTAAGTTAGTTTTCTGAATTGGAGCAAGATTGTGTCTCCACTGGAAACTCTGGTTAAAACTGCATAAATGTGGAATATGATTAGGCGGCAGTATGTTGTGTTGTACATCTGGTTACGAGATCTCTACTGGCTCAGGAATGATTGAAAGTTGCTTTGTATTTTATATAGTCCCCAAAGCACAGACCTACTCTCATTCTCTCATGATAAACATGCAGATTTAGTTAGGTTTAAAAAGGTTTTTAGTTAGGTTTACAAAAACTGACTGTTTTGGTCTTTTAAAAGTTTATGTTACCAGGTCTCATTGGGGTGGAGGAATTAAAGTGCATGTCTGTGAAATGACCACTATGGCATGAAAACAAGCTTGTGTGTGTGTGTGTGTGTGTGTGTGTGTGTGTGTGTGTGTGTGTGTGTGTGTGTGTGTGTGTGTGTGTGTGTGTCCAGGTGGTATTGGTCTCTAGCTGATTACTGCCTGTTGTCCTTAGATGAACCCAACTGCATCCTAATTATTTTCAGCCCAGAGTAAAAGAGGCTCCCGGCTAAATGTCACTCAGCTCCCACTGCAATCTTGCACCCAATTATATTATTATTATTATTTTGCACGGCAGTCTATTATGGCACATACCAAAACATCTATTCATAAACTTGCTGGCTTTGTGAAAAGGCACTTATTGAAAGGAAGATATTTTGACGGAAATATTTCAACATCATACAGTTGGTTCCAGAATTACTGGACCCCTTCATGAAAGTGAGCAAAAATTAACCTACAGTGAGTTATATTCTGGGTTCCCAATGATGGTGCAGTAATTTGCTTTTATTTTAATAGAATGATTTCTCAAATACAAAACATTTTCTTGGGTGGTACTTTTTTCTGAAAAACATGCAATTACTGGTAGGACTGAGGAGTGTTTAAAATAAAGTGGTGTCTGTGATGAAATTCGATGCTTTTCAGTTAGTCTCCATCTCCAGGAGCTGGACTGCTGCCTTTCACCAGCTCCCTTTCTTTAGCGTATAAATATAAATGAGGCTGTATGCATGTGAATCCCTTTGTCGTCCATCACCATGGATGGAACCAAAGAGCTTTCAGCTGAAAACAGACAAATGGTTGTTGATCAGCACAAATCAGGTAACAGATACGAAAAAATCCACGAAGAGACCAGCAACCACAGTCAGGGCAATAATGAAGCATCACAAGTCTGGAACAGTTGCACTTTTTCCAAGAAGAGAACCTATGTGCCTATTGCCCCCAGGCACAGTGAGGAACATGCTGAGGGAGGCAAAGAAGAAGCCAAGGACTGGCTCAGTTTAGTAGAATGTTGGAGTCGTCAGGTTTCAAAAACAATTGCTAGACACCACCTCTGTCTGAACGAGCTCTTTGGAAGGGATGTGCAGAAGAAGTCCTGACTGAGTACAGCCCACAACCTATAGTGTCTGAACTTTTCCGCGTGTTGGAATTGTGTGCTGCGGAGTTCAGATGAGACCAAAACATTTCGCCCACTGGTATCTTTGGCACTAGTGGAGTGTATCTGCAAACAAGGAAACCTGGTGGGGGGTCAGTGACGCTTTGGGGCTGTTTTGTGATCTTTTTGAGATCGATGACATAATGAATTCCACTGAGTACCAGGATATTTTCCCAAACCTGCCAGGAGGTTGGCCGTAGTTGGCAAAACATCATCTTTATACATACATCCAAATCAACACAGAAATGGCTGCAGGAACACAAAATCAATGCTTTGCTATGGATTTCGATGTGTTTTGTAGAAAAAATTTTGCTTCTCAAGAAAACAGTTTGAAAAAAAATTGTGCTGAAATAAAAGTATATTCCTTCCCCATATGTTCAAGCCCCAAATATATCCCACTGCATGTATTGTTGTTTTTATAATTTAATTTTTGTTAATGTGCCAAAAACTTTTATAGCCAGCAGTTGATGCACATGTGTAAACTGCATGGCACAGCTTAAGTAGAGGGCTGCCAGCAGCAAAAAATACATGCATGCAAACAAAATATAAAAATAATGCAAACAAAGAATGAAAAGTTTCCCTGTCATCGAAACAGCTTCTGCGCAACAGCGTGCCGGTTTGGGGAGAGATGTTGTGAATCTCCTCTATGTAAATGGAGGGAGAAAATAAAGGCCGATCATCATGACGGAAATTCAACGCAGAAGGGGAAGTCGGAAAAGCAGCTGAAGATTATTCTCGGAGACCGCGGTGTGAAATGGGTATGAAATGGGTAACCGGTACGTCAGAAGTAGGAATCGGGTTGGTGCTGCACAGCCTGATAAGCTCCCCAGAGAGGGTCCTTAGCCTGTTTTACCCCAGTAAAAACGTAAGACAGTGAAATAGTTACTGTGTTATTGCATTCCTGCTCAGTGCGGCTGATCACTACAGCATCGAGGCAGCGGGTGGCGCAGTGGTCTGAGCTGCTGGCTTTGGAGTTGGACCCCCTCCTGCTGTGGCACCCCGGTTACTCAGTAACAGTAAAATTCCCCAGCTGTACAAATGGGTAAATCAGCCCACGCTGCTTTGAGGAAAGTGTCAGATAAATGCAGACATATTTCAATGATCCCAGCATTTCTTTGTTGAAAGTAGTTTGGTTTTGTCACGTGTGTTTGGCTACAAGTTTATTCTGACATTACATTTACAGTAATTCCACATCCAAAGGGCATAACTTTTGAACATCCTCCCTCCATTTTTGTGCACAAATACTGGTGGTTTATAACTATCGCAGACTGTGGCCCTAAAGGCCTCCAGCTGCGAGAAAAGGCATGAACCAAAATCCTATTTGAAACTGATGTTACCAAGAAGTTTGAGTTTTCTTTTTAGCTTCTTATTTTTGGTACAAATCCAAACAAAACCCCTGAATAACATAATGCCTGCTCTGTTTACTCAGAGCAGATCATCACGGACAGGTGAGATTTACGTCAAACCGCTCTTTCCCCAAAGCGACTCACGGTGTTAAGCTACGTACAGTGATTTACCCGTGTATACGGCAGGGTAAATTTACAGGAGAATAACCTGTGGACTGGGATGCAGCCGCCGGCTGCTGCAAAAGCGCTGCGTCACTTTGCAAAACCCGCTCATGTTTCCAGCAAAAGGTCTGTTTTTTATGGTGTTCTGCAATAAACATTTGTACTTAGATCAAATAAAATAAACATCCCTTCCTGCCATTCGGTAACTTTTCATCGACTGTGGCGCTTTCGAGTCTAAACTGCGCTTCACCGGCAAGGTGCTGCGCGATGTCGTTTTTTTTTTTTTTGCCGAACGCAGTTTAAGCCCATCTAATTAAGAATACGAATCATTAAGCTTAATACATGCTTTTCCCCTTCAGGTCGCATACAATAATTAGCAAAGTGAATAGTGAAAAATAATTGTTCAGGCTTGATGGTCTTGTTATACAAAGTAGATTAAAATCTAATAGCTGTACCTTGCACATTAGCTCTCAATTACAGAGCACTGGGCTGCTCTCCAGCTGTTTTTCAATGAGGAGTCAGATAAGAATAACAACATATAGGGAAGCTAAATTAAAAACAGAAGTATTATGAGCACAAATGGACTCCAGGTGTTTAATCGCCAGGGATGCGGGATAAATTAAAGGCGTGATCATTCACATACTCGGATTTTGCGCCAGAAAAACTTGCCGGAAAAGGATCCTACACGCACGGGTCATTCATCTGGCCAGTGGCTGCATCTGCACAAGTGCAGAGCGCCAGTGAAGAATGACAGGAATGTGGATCTGAAGAGGCGTTAGTATGGTTAGTATTGCCGTCCTCCGCTGGTGTCCTTTGTCCCGAAAGGGGTGTGTCCACTGTCCGCGTGGATCTAATCTTCCCGCCATTTTTTCATCGTCTCCTCACCCTCGTCATTTGCACTTGAAATGAGTTGTGGCCTCATTTGGCCCAGCATCCATCTGTTTGTTTTCCTTGCCGTCCAAGGTGTCCTGGAAAGTCTGCTGCAGCATAGCAGTTCAGAGAAGTCCACGTTTCCTATTGTATTTTTTCAAGGCCAACCTTCCCATCCGCACTGTGCTAGAAAGTCCAATTCCACTGATTTTTGTGGAGACCGTGGCACGTTTGAAGACCTTTTCTAGATCCTCCACGGCAGTTTCACCAAGTGGTGGTTTTCAGCTTATCTCGACTGCTAGATCCCTTGTTGTTGATTGTTGATCAGTGTGACATATGAGGGATGCAAGAGAAGCGTGAAACAGTGTGTATAATACATCGAAGGTCAAAACCAAACTCCTGCCAACCAGTACATCTTTTGATGTCCACAATGGAAGTGTACTGATGATGGATGAAAGTGGCCATCTGACAAAGCAGGCACGTTGCCCAAAGTTTTGCTGCGGAATTCCAAAACAAAGATGGCTTCCAGGTTCGCACTGCTAATTTACTGTTACTGATGGGTATCTGCACTCTGCTTTTGTAGTCGCCCCCCACCGAGGAGCACAAAGCATGTAGGTGGCAGAAGGGACTGCACCATTCATCAGAAAACAGGTATTTCGAACAAAAGTATTTGCAAGAAGTTCGTCTCATTATAACGTCTCGTTTTTGAGTTCCAACCGTGATTCACAGCACTCGGCCGGCTTTTGTTCGGGACGAAAGCTCATTAAGGGGACCCTGTTGAGCTGGGGGCAGGAGAGCGAGGCTGGATGAGCAAGGGGGGGGGGGGGGGGGCTTCCACGTGTGCGGCCCTGGTGCTAAGCTTTTCGTGCANGGGGGGGGGGGGGGGGGGGGGGGGGGGGGGGGGGGGGGGGGGGGGGGGGGGGTTCTTCCACGTGTGCGGCTCTGGTGCTCAGCTTTTCGTGCATCATTCCGTCTGCTGTTGGCTCGCTTCGCACTTCAGAGCTGCTTGTTCGTACTCTGCCTTTGTTAGTCTTCTGAGAGGCAAATATTGCTTTTTTACATTCCGTCTCATATTAATGGCATTGTCTTGACACAGGGGCACAGTAGGAGCTGCTAGTTCCTTCCTGCATGCTTGGGTGTAGGTTTGAATCCATCTTGGTGTATGTAGCTTACGTGTTTGCGACTTGAAGACACCTGTGACAGCCTGCTTCTGGGTGGGAGTGAACCTTTTCCCTTCAGGATTTGTCTTCAGCCGCTGGTAACACAGCTCTTAAAAAATAAGTGGAGACACTCATAACTTGGCTCATGAAGCCTTCTTCAGCAATGCTACATACTGTGTACCATTTAAATATAACAAATGAAAAAAGAGGAGATCTGTATGAAAAGAACCAAATGAAAAACACGAATGCATATAAAAGGGGGTTAAAAATATCCCAGCCACACCGCATACTTCCATGTTCATCTGGAAGCTGATTTAAATGTTAACCAGCTGAATTCTAAATAATTATTTCATAGGTACATATATTAAAAAGCAATAGGTCAAACAAGCCCTCTTTGCCAGTGAAGTGTTTCATATATAAATAATCCTTCTATCGCCTATATGTCTTAATAACATTAGCATTGCAAAAACGATAGCATAAAATACATGTTGTGTAATGAAAGGTCTCAGCTCTACATGTTGTTGTTGAATGAAATATTCAAATTCAAATTTTCGTTGCAGCATTGTGACCAATACAGCACATGAAAATAGTCTATCTATCTATCTGCCTGCCTGTCTGTCTGTCTGTATCGGTTTCCAGTTATTAGTGTAAAATAAGGCAAAGGATGCCTCTACGATCACAGCATTTTACACGTTTACAGGACTCAAATATCCAGGTTGTAATGGAATCATTAATTATGTCACAATATTTGACCTGTAAAATGTATTTGTTGACCAGTCAGACCGACACTGCTTCGTCTTGTCGTGTCTTTCGTCTGCCGGCAGTGGCTGCACAGCAAAGCGGTTCTTTGCGTGTGTTTTGAGTTTCTTTATTAACAAAACCCAACGCAGCTAATTCGTTAATACGTGATGTTTTCTGAATAACATTTTGAGTCCTCGGCACTTTGTAGAGACAGCGATTTCAAATTATTATTCCGGCGGCTCCGGTTGGCTTTGATTCCTGAAATGCGGTGTGATTTGTAAGCGCCGCTTATACACGCTGTAATTACCTCAATTAAAAACATTGACTGATGGCTCACTGAAATAATGTTGGCATTAGCTTAACTATAGGTTTGTGTTTCACCGTTTTACACGTGTTTACACGTTTTTCATAAAGGATAAGAAAACCAAACGTGCCCCCGACTCCACCCCACGTGTCATGAAATTGATAGATATAAATTCCCTGCTGTATACGAGCACCTGTCTCCGCTCAGACACCACATTTTCCAGCCATCGCCAGTGACTGGCAGTCAGAAAAAAAGCCAAATCTGTATTTAGCCGTGTCCCCACTCCCAGGTCAGCGCTTGGGAGCAGAAAATGTCACTCGCTCCAAACCTCTGGGACAAGATGAGAACGCATTTGGCCAGAAAAGGTCAAATTCGAACCCGCAACCCTCGCGCGACTGGGGTTTCAGCCGCTCTTGCTCCTGAATTCTTCATTAGTGAATATTATAACCTGGTGGACCCAGTCTGCCGAACATGTTGTTTTGGCTTTCCTCGGTATTCAGATTGTCTATTCACATTCTGAGTCTGTTAATTTATGCATCTGCTTGTCTATCTTGTTGCTGCAAGGTTATGACTATGAGGTTTCCTGGTTTTCACAGCTAATGTCTTGTTTTCCCTCTTGGGGAAGGAGGCAGGAAGCAGAATTCGCAATAAGGATCTGAAGTGATGGTTTTAATGGGCGACACGAGTGAACAGATTGTTACCTCTCCTACCTGGTGTCACACGCCACCGCAGGCACCTGGTGCTGCAGACTGGGTGATGCCTGCAGCCTGACGGACACATCACATGGTGTTGAGCACTTCTTCGCTTGTTTCTTGCTTACTTTTTGTTTCATCCTGGTGTAAATGCGGAGTTAATTAAAATTGATGTAGCGGGGGCCCAGGTATGGATGTGACCCCTTTGGGAATGCGTGCAGTGACCTGTGTCCTTCATGTCAGCATTGGAATAGAAGGGTTCATACCAAAGTTCCACCTGGTGCCTATTAGGGTGCTGCCTAAAAATGGGTAGAATTCCCAAGAAACAATCCTTCAACCTTAAATATCCATATTCAAACCCATTATGTGTACCAGGGTGCAAAGCACGCGTGGCAGAAGAACGCCGCACACGCCACAGCTGTGAAATATCGGAGCCCCTCATGAATAACATCAGTCAAGCTGACGATTTCACCTAAAAATGAAGAAGAATCGACCCCCGTCGTGGACCCCCTCCCCTCAGGTCGGCACTTTAGAATGGCGAACCGGGTTAAAAATAGAAGGACGCCAGATAGGTATTGATTTCTCAGTGTCGCAACTTGACAGGTCATCTCAGATTCACAAGATGAGTCCACGGGCCAATTTGGGACTCGGCTGAAGGCAATGATGAGGGGAGATGGATTGGCGACGGCGAGACGGCTTCTGCGCAACCCGGTGCTCCCCAGAGGCGCGACACACGCAGCGCTGTGAGGCGAAAGTAATTATGCCCTGCTCCACCCCCCGCCCCGCCGAGCCCACCCCCCCCGGGCCCCAAACAGGCACTGTAATGGGATTGCAGCCATGCGGCTGTTGACCGGTCTTTGGTTTTCCGTTCTTACCATCTCCCACCTCTGTGGTTTCAACTGCTGGCCCAAAATGTCATTTCATCCACTTCTGTTCTTGTTTTTTTTTTTTTTTTTCTTAAATTGCTAGTTGCTTTAATAATGCATTTCATATGACCACTAACCCAGGTGGTCCGGGCCCTCCTTGTGCCAGCCCCGCCCCCAGCCCCGCCCCCATCACCTTCACTGGTTATTATTTTTTTTGCTCGCAGAGGCAAATCGATCGGTGGGTTTTGTAATAATGTAGTCAATCTTGGGCGAGCGAGTGCGGCCTCCCGCGGCTGCACCACAATCGAGGTGATCTATAGCTGTCGGCACCCAAATCGATGGCCTGCTGCCGCTGCCACCACCTGGCCCCGCTGCCACTTTACCTGCGATTGATCGGGGTCCAGTACGGCAGGCCTGAGCAAAGGCAGCTCGGGGTCCCTTATTTATATCATCCGCATGCGTCCCCTTGTCTTTTATTTTATTTAATGAGGTGTTATTGAGAATGTGCTTTGCTTTGTGGGAAAACAACAGCAAGGGGGGAAAAAACAGGACCAACACATACAGAGACAGTAGATTAATTTCACCTGTTTTATGCTCAATTTAAAGCTGAGAATGATTTTTATTTCTGTATAATCGTTTATCTTTTGTTGCTTGTTTCTTACATCTTCAACTGTGCCGCTGCCCCCCCCCCTTTTTAAAACGACAGTTATTTTGATCGCCTCCAAGAAGCAAAGACAGTGACGGGGATTAACAAAAGTATGGAAGTAGCAGTATCAGCAGATTGACAAGGAAATCAATAGGGGAGATCCAAGAAGATAGCAGCCGAGACGGGCGCTGGAGGCAAAGATCTGAGGTGGGAGGTGACAGGACTGCATAATGAGACGGAGATAAAGAAGTCATCTGAATAATCGGGAGCAGCAGCAGACAGATGGAGGAATAATTCAGGTCCCTGCTTAAGGTGCTCGTGGTGGAGAGAGGGAGGCAATCCAGCCTGCAGGAGAAAGTTGGTGCTGGAAGGTTTGTGGTCATACTGGGTAAGATAACAGAAGGGGCAGTAAGGGAAGCAAAGTGGAGCTGCTAATGAGCACGGATGCAGCTCCGCACGAAGTTCAGCACCTTACCCACAATGCACCTCTCCCAGCACTCGCAGCGAAGCACCAGTCTGGCTTTCTTCTCGGCTGTTGCGGGGATTCTTTCTGCTTGGGGCTGGGAATGATGTCGCTCCATCTGCCCACGGGCTCCTGCTCATCTCCAGAGGAGCGTGGGCCGCGACTTTGTCTCCTCTTGCCCACCCCGCGCGACCGAGCCGGCCCACACTGTCGTGCCGGGAAGCAGCCGAGGGAGGTATTGATTGGCGGTGTGGGTGATGTAATTGTTGTGCTTCCTCTGACTGAGTTGCGGCCTGTCAGCTACAGACTCGACACCAAGACAAATGCAACTTGAGGCGTGTCTTTCAGTTGACTTCGGCTTCGCCTTTTTTGTAAGGCAGCATGTGCCCTCTAGTGGACGTATCGTGATGTTTTCCTTTTTACACAAACACAACCGGGGACTGGAAGTCTGCTTGTCACCTGAATCGTTTGCAACCACTTCTTCATAACCTTAATCAGGTTTATTCGTACCCGATGAAGTTGTAATGGACTAAAAATTTACCGTGAGACTTTTTAGCGTCTTTATTCCATTCCCGTTGACCTCTCGTTCTTTGCGTGGACACGGTGCGGGAACCCTAAGCACAAGGCGAGGAAACACTGTGGGTGGAGTCCAACGCAGACCTTTTATATACAGTACTGTGCAAAAGTGTTAGGCATGCAACTTCAATGTGTGTTGAAAAGTACAGATCAGGGAGGTTTCTGGTTGGTCCCAAATTCATTCTGCAGCCTGAGAATGACCTCAAACACCCAATCTCAGTCATACACAACTATCTTGAGCAAAAAGAAGGGATCTTGCAACAGACGGTATGGTCCCCACAGAGCCCTGATCTCAACATGATCAAGTCAGTCTGGGAGGACATGCAGAGACAGTCAAAGTCTGCAGAAGAACTGTGGCCACTTCCTCAAAATGTTTGGAAGAACCTGCCAACCTCGACCTTAAACTGCACGCAAGTTTGCATAAGAGAACTGATGCTGTTTTAAAGGCAAAGGGTGGTCCCACCAAATATTGATCTGACTGAGGTTTTTTTTTGTCTGCTGCACTTTTTAGAAGGTTTATCGATTAATAAGNTAGATTTTACTGAGGTTTTTTTGTCTACTGCACCTTTTAAAAGGTTTATTGATTAACAAGTATTCATGGCATTATTTCTGGAACCATCCTCCCTTTATAGCATTTTCCCCACAGGTGCCTAAGACTTTTGCACAGTACTGTAATTATCATTCATTTACTTGAAACAACATTTCTTGTATTAACTAACTGTAATAATGGAGAGGTACCTCAATTTGTTCACTAATAAGTTCTATTTACAGCTCATATATACCAACAATAAATAAAAAATATACTTATTAACTTTGACCTACAGTAAAGTTAGTGTGTGAATGGTGTATGTGGACACTCTGGAATGGACTGGCCTCCCACCGGGGGGAGAGTCATGGTTTTGTGCCTGTTGCTCCTGCAACAGGCTCCAGATTGCTGTGACTGTTCTCGGGGCAGAGCAGATAGGACAGCAAAATTAAAATGTGTTTAAAGTCCCTAAAACTAACATTTTCTGGCCTCCATCAGTTGCTATTTTGATGCCAGCCACTGACTGATTTATCCAGTAAAACGTGTATCTTGTTACTGATCATCTGCACCACCAAACACCAGACATGAGCTATAAATACTGCAGAAGAGCTAAATTAAAGTCAAGTCCACGTTCCCACTGTGTGTGGGTGCTCTTTACATGGAGATGCAGGTGACACTCGGTCCACAGCAAATTGCTAAAACTAAACGAACAATAAATGATTGGAAATATTGTTATCTTCAAAAGCACATACTTTGAACATTTTAAACATGAGGTCACAGTGTTTCCCTGTGGATTAATCTGAAGGGCCTTTCAAGTTGTGTATGTCTGCCCTTCACAGAAAGTTTGCACTTTTTCATTAATGATTCGTCCCAGCGCAGACATCCCAGATGTTGAGAAATTTTTGGGTGGGGGGGTCCGTGACACTGCAGTAACATCCCCCTCCAGTCTGTCTGCGGTGGTTCACGCAGAGGAGCCGTCTGGCCTTCCTCCTCCTCAGCTACCAGAGTGTTGCTGGGAGGCTGATAAGAGTTTCTCTTCAGATTGTTTGACTCTTTGTGCCCCATTTTTCATGCATTTCAGAAAAGTGGATGAAAAGCTGTCAGACCCATCATGCGCTTGAGGACATATCACAGACTGACCATCTCTTTCTTTCACAACATGACGGGCCCGACTGTATTAGCCCGGGGGGAGGAGATGCGGTGGCGTATGAGGGTTTGCTTTTGACTTGTCTCTTCAGTTGATTTGCTTCTGCTTTGTCTCAGGTCCTTCAGAATTCGGTGGAAAGTCTGTGTGGCGTGTGTCGCCAAAGGGCTCCCTGTCATCCGAGTGTCTCTGTTCTCCTGCTCCTTACCTCCCGAATATGAAAAGCACATGGAGAACCATCACCACTCCCCCCCATGACCCTCAGCTCCCAGCCTCATGCCATCTAACTGTCAGCAAAGTGATACACTTATTTTGGGAGAACAGTCTACTTGCCTGCCCTAAAAAAGCCCAGTTCTCAGACATGTTTTACTCCCTGTGTTGTTGTTGCTATTATTATTATTATTATTATCATTATTATTATTATTATTACAGGGTAATAGGCAGTTCCAAGCACTAGACTAGTTCAGTTAAATATAAATAAAATAAATATAAATATGTGCACATCCAAACAAAATAAATACAATATTTTTTATGTTGTTAAAAGTTTTATGCAAATAACTTACTTCACTAAAGTGCCCTTTTCTTTAAAAATTATCTTGAAATGCAGTTTTTGTTTTTTCACAAGTCTGGAAATCATATTTAAGAAAATAACTGCGATGCACAGGGCTGTCTGGTCGGTGGAAGGTGGACGGACGGTGGCTCCCCTGCAGTGCACTTCTGCCCTCGTCCAGTAGGGGCAACAGAGACTGTCTCCCGGCTCGGAACAGGTGGGGTAGGTAAACCACATGGCGCACAGGTTACCACACAGGCGTGTTTAAAATCAAAACCGGTTTTACACTCTCAGGTATGAAGAGCAACAGGCACCAACTAGCAGAGCCGCCTGCGCAGCGGCGATAGCGAAGAGGAACCGAAAAGGGGCACAAAGACAGCAACTTCACCCAGAAGCTGTAAGTAGACATACTCTTTATTTCAGGCTCTTGTAGATGTAGATGTCTGTCTTTAAAAGTAGGTCTGATTGTGATAAATAAGTTTTTATTATTAATATTCATATGATGATGATTTGACTTGACATTTATTTAGACTTTTTTAAAGAAAGAAAACAATGACAATAGTAGGGATTTAGTTTCAGAGTCTGGCATGCAGCATAATGATAATGTGATCGCTGTAAAAAATATAATAAAGAATTTACACATTCCTCTCCTTGCTTGTTAAAAAGCTGTCCGCATGAAGACACCTGAGGTCTCAGAAGCGATGAACTAATGAAAGGATGCAGATCGGGGTGTTCAGGAGCTGCCAGAAACACAGTTGCCACTGTGTTGCTGTGACAGCTGTGTTCAAAATGGCCACTGACAGGCTCCTGTGTGCAAAAGGACGGCCACTGAGGAGGCTGGGGTGGATTTCCCTGCGTCAGGATGGAAAGGAGGATGAACGAGGAGGTGAAAGTGGTAAAACCTTTGGACTGGAGCCAAGGAGACCCTCAGGTGTCATTCCTGCTGCACCCATACTGGTTCTGCTGGGAGTGTGGACTCTGGGAGGGAGTGTTGTTGCAGAGAACACAGGAAAGCATCTGGAAATGACCGGCACACCTATCAGCCAAAGCTCGAGACCTTTGGACTCCTGGAGGTGTGTGGAGCTGATCCTACACGCGGCAGTCATAGGAAGTATCTACGGACTGCTGATGGGGGCCGTCACCGTGGCAATTGTTTGGCTTGCCCAGGTTGCATCTTCATCCACGGGCTTGGTTGCCACGGTGCAACGTGTCCCACTGATGGGACTGCTGATCGGTGCAGTGCTGGGGGCTTTGGAGGGAACGGGTGGAATCGCGGAGCTTCTGGGACCCGGCCTGTTCTGGGGAGCTGTGGAGGGTGCTGTAAAGGGGGCCAGCACAGGAGTCACGGTGGCGGGGGTGGGGGGGGTGGCCATCAATGGGGCCATGTGCGCTGTGGCTGTGGTGCCCGTGAGGAACATGGTGAGGGGCGGAGACCTGAGGGTGGCTCCGCTGGTGACTGTTTCCGCGGCAATGGGGGCCGTCAGGGTGGCACTGAGCCTGGCCCCCGAGGCTGTGGCCATGGGAACCTTTGTGGGGGCCGTTCTGGGGTCCACCTGGGACTTCATCATTCTGAAAGCTCTGGGAGCCATGGCTGTAGGAGGGTATTTGGGAGTGAAGGGCCAAAAAAGAATTCGAGAATACTGGGGCACAGAAGTCTGGGGGGTGCCAGCTTTGCCAGGGGCTTTGATAGGTGCCGGTGGGGCTGTATTTCTTCTCACCCACCTTGGGACACCCCTTGGAGTGTTCCGGCTGTTGGTAAGTGTGCCCGTGGGGGCTGTTATGGCGTTTCTGGCCTGGAGGGTGGGGGTGTTCCTATGTCGGTCAGTGGCGGTGGTAGTGGAGGAGTTATTTGGAGCCATAAGTACCAGTGCTCACTGTGGCCAGGCTGAATCTGAAAGATGAAATAAAGAAACACATTTGAGTCAATTTTTGAACACTCTTTTTCCAATCTGTTTATTTTTAATGGCCTTTTCTTCTCTTGTCAATTTTCAAATATTAGTTTCTTGAATGAACATTTCCAAATCCAGCCATTAGCTGGCTGTAAAATGAGTAAGGATGAGGGATGACATTAAAGGTGGTTCAAAGCTAATAAAATGTTGATAGTGGTACAAATTATTTTTAATGTATTTATTTAATTTTAATATTTTAAAGGCAGAGCCAACACTTTTACAGAACCTGTATAAATGTATAAATTGCCGTATGTCAGCATTTTTATGCTTTTATTTATTGCATGGAAAATAATGCAAACAGAAAAATGCCCAGATGTTGATGAATGTGACAGATATTTTTTTTTCCCAAGGTAATAAAGGACATCAAAGTAGTCCCAAAAATAAACTAGACACAACACAGTTTTCACAAATTTAGCAGAATTTTTTTAATCCATCACAGCTTTTTCAGAAGATTTTACAGAACCTAGTGTGCGAATAAATCAAGAGATGACTGAGTTAGTAAGACTGTATTGATAGGTACGTAGTGGCTGGATTTATGAAGAAACTGAGATACAAACAAACTTCCAGTTCCAAGTATATTTGTAAATTGGGAACCCAGTGAATTCAGTTACTGACAGGAGCTATGAACGTGTGTTTAAGCTATATCATTTAATACAATTATTGTTTCTGTTGATTTTTGCACGTGGTAGCATTATTTGTAAATGTACTGGTCAACAAGGTGTTTCCCGCTCTTAAAACCCACAGACACTGAAAAGGATTTTGCACAACATGTATTTAATCTCCTTGCTGCTATGCTTTGCGGATGAGCACTACTACAAAGCGGCCGTAGGTCCTGGGTTCTGTGCACTTTGTGATGATTCCATCGAAAATAAATTGCTTTCAGAGGAGACCCAGACTTGGCTCACACATTTTTGTTATTTTTTTACAATTTCATGACCATTTGTCAACTGCTGTTGCCAAACAAAACATATAATTGAGGTCAGGTACTGGCAGAACCTATGTGATGTTTACTAAACATGTCTGACAAAGCAGGTACTGCATATGATTCTGTCTCAGTTTGCTTTTCAGAAATGTTTCTTGAAGACTACATATATATTAAATATATAATGTTTCATTATTAATTTGATTTGCTATTTTTATCCACTCCAGCATATATGGTTTTTGAAGCTAAATAGAATAAACACAGAATGCACTTATGGTAAGCAACAGTCAGTAATGTTAGGAATTGCACCAAACCAGGTGGCAGGTACTTTGATTAAAACAGCAGGAAAATAAAATAACAATCCAAGAATGCAAATCAAACAAACAATAACCTGGATTTAAATCTTAACTCAAAGCAAATCGCATTTAGCTGTGCTATATACACAGTTTTTATTTACACCCTAAGCCACCATACGGGCCTCTTCTGCAAGTATTTACACAGTGAGTTCTGCTGCAGAAACCTGAAATTATCACTTTTTCCCAGCACATTTTTATTATTAAAATATTTTTATTTCTGAAATTTCACATCTGAAGCTTGCTTCTCTTTGAAAGTGCATGTTATTGCTGTTTACATAAATACATGCTGGTTTCTACACTAGAACATCTTAAACATGCATGTTAAATGTCTGTCATTTATGTCCAAAGATGGTTGTGCATTTGTTTCAGTTCATCAGGCATTTTTCAGTGGATCTTTTACAATGTTTGTCATTTGTGTTCTGTTAATTTTTTTGTCATGCAAAGCAGCCACAACACATCCTGTAACAGCACACAGCACATCTGACACTGGAGAAAGAGGGGGATCAAACTGTGAACCATGGAAATGCATTGTGTGTCTGTTGCCACAAACACATGAAACACGAATCGATGACTGTGTGCTGAACAGCTGCACTTGGTTGTTACGACACCCTCTGGCTTGTATTGAAGTTAGTTTCGCCCAAAGATTACATTAAACATTAACCCTGTCCCTTATCTCGAGCTGCTTTACGAAAAAAAAAAAGTTGCTGATAGCAAAACTAATGGTCAGGAAGGCATCAGGTGGACGGACCTGGGAACAGCCGCCAAACGGCTCAACTACAAAGACTGTTGCTTAAAAAAAAACTTAGAAAGTAAAATTACTCATCCAGAAATTTACCCAAGTAAAAGTAAAGCAGCATGGAGTCAAAATCTACTCAAGAATAAAATTACTTTGATTCATATTAAGAATTTCATGTCCTGAATCATTAACAGTGCTAGTTGTTTTAATATAGTTTCAGTTAATGGAAAAAATACATATACATATATTTTCAAAAAAATCACATCACACAGACTTTGCCACATTATTGGTTAAGTGATAGTAATGTAGCTGTACAGATCCACAACTTAATGCTGCATTTTTTAGAGTTTAGGTACATTTATTATTATCATTTATTGAGTTATCTGACACTTTTCCACAAAGCAACTTACACTGATTTACCCATTTAGACAGCAGGGTATTTTTACTGTATTAATTCAGGGTAAGTACCTTGATCCAGGGCACTGAGATAATGTACACTGAGACTAGAAGTCTTTTAACAACATAACTTCCAAGTTTAGGGTGGCTGAGTAGCCAGTAAATGTTTTAGGCTAGAGTAGATATGTAGAAATTCACCCTTTAGGTTGGAAAATGCAGCCATAACCATGTAATGTGTTACTGCACACTTCTCTACATGGTAAAAAAAAAGTTACCTTTTTGAATTTCAGTTCTGCAAAAAGACAAATGTAAACAGTAAGACAAAAGAGAAAGAAACATAATATTGAGAAAAATCCTTTCTTTTATGGGGTTTTCCATTGAGGTGCTGTCTCAAATGTCATATTTGTTTTAACCTTCATGATCATTTTAAGGAACTTCTCTCCAATTATTAGTTACACTACGTGTAGATTATAAAAGAACAAGTTTTGAAAAATTCACAAGATAATTTATCCAATAATTCCACCTTTTGGCCCATTCTGATAAAGCAATTATTCTGTGATCTGGAGCCTAAGCAGGACCACAGGGCTCAGACAGGGTGAGCACAGGACAGGGCAGCCACTCCACTGTAAGGTAAAACCTTAATTTGTTTTCTTTTTACTACATCTTTCTCCAGTTCTGCTCTTTTTTTTTTTTTTACAATATTGTGATATTTTGGCTCATCGGTGTTTAAGACAGAAAGTATATATGATTCACAAGATCAGCAGCTCTAACCACTGTGCCAGCAGCTGCCCACAAGCCTAGTTGCAAACCTTTAATGTTTACATTAAGGTGTAAATCATATTCTAGCCATAAGAATTCTCTCTAAAATTAAACCAGTATTAAAGAGGAAAATGTTTTGTTGATGTCAGACGTCTGGAGTGCAGGTGAATGATGCTCTCCTTCCAAGTGAGGAAAATAATGAGATTTGTGCTGTGAAAACAGACACTGGAGTAGCTGGTAGGTTTTCCCCATATGATCTGATGCTGGTACAGCAGCCCAACTTTTTACAGCACATTAAATCTGCTTAGTTCTCACAAAAAATACTGTTAGCTAGTCACAGTATTAGTATTAGAATGCAATAACGGCACTTTTATGAATAATCATGGTGTGAAACCTGATGAAAAGAAACCTCAGTGCTGAAATTGAAATTAAAAAGTAAGACTAGCTAATGAACACTTTTAGGTTTGTGCATGTGTATTTCTTTAAAACTACAGATAGATAATACAATTTATTTAATGTGTCTGGTAAATAAATAATTTGTTATAGTTTGTTATGTCATAGACTTGTTAATATTAATAAATTAAATTATGGATGAGTTTAAATAATTTTTTGTTCAAAAACAAAAAGAATGGAGGGCTTTTATTTTGAAACTATCTAACCAAATAGCTTGCTATATCCTGTTAGACAACCCAAAAATAAACATGAAAGGCTTTTATTTTGAAATCAGCCAGGCACCCCGGAAATAAAACCTTTCACTCACTTGTGACCTCACACGTGCCGGCCCCGGTTAGGAGCCGTTATAGCTGAACGTTTTTTATCCATTTTTTGTCCGTTTAAGTGATAAACCGAGTTCGTCGGGGCTCGAGCGGCATTTGGCGCTGGACGTGTGACGATGGAGGGTCGCAGCTCGGCGAAGGCGGCCGCCGCAGGTGGGTGTTGGTCCCGGCCACAGCGGCAGCGGTTGCAGCTCCTCTATTGCTCGTGCAGCTTTTACCCGCTGCGTCTTTCCAGAAAATAAACACGTTTATTTTTTTCTTTTCACCGCTTAAAGACACTTTTCAGTGCGCCGTCGCGGTACGACGGCACTTGGGTGTCAGAAGTCAGGAGAAACACCGTCATACGCGACTTTTTTTAGTTTGTCTGAGGAAAGTTCGGGGTAGAGAGTTAATATTCCTGTTACTCTGAGGGTTAACAGCGAGCTCTGCGCCCCAAATGGCGTTTTGTGAGGTCATTTCTGTCTGACGTCAAAAATACAAACATCTCCATATCTATTTGTTGTTTGGAAAAATCGTGTATACAGCTGTAATACCTAAAATTACTTTCTAAGACTTTTTACTTTGATTATTTTAGCTACATTAAAATAAAAGCTCATTTAAAATGACTCGAAATATGTTTTCACTACAGAATTCTGTTCAGTCCTGATGTTACGCAGTCTGTCCCGTAAATATGTACATCATCATCACACACCGTGAACTGAGCTGAATTTCAGTTGTTGACAAAGCATAGTTAATTTACTACATAGTAAGTTACATTAAAAATGAATAACTTAGAAAATGTTTGTGTTTTTTTTTTTTTTTTTTGAAAATTTGTAACTCAAACATTTGTTAAACTGGGAGCTGCTGTCCCATCTCATTAACTTCCAAAAAACATCCAAGATGCCAAATGAGTTATGCTTATAAATATGTGGTAGGGGAATGTAGTATCAACAATATTAGTCATATTTGATAAAAGTAATCGTGTAAATCTTTGTATTTCAGATCCCCTTCTTTCTCTGTCTTCCCTCCGCCTCCTGGTCCCCCCCCTGCGACTGCTGTCTGCAGCTATGTGGCAGGTGGCACAGAGAAGAGATGTGGTGCATTATGGGAAGCTGGAGGAGTTTGTAACTCTGGTGACGGAGGTGCTCCCAGAACTGTTGACACACAGACAGCGCTCCCAACTCGTTTTGGGGTTACGTGCCAGGGTGAGAAGCATGTTTATCGTGATGAACGAATATTTATGGCAGCGAACACGAGGCAGAGTGGTGGTTAATGGTGGCCACCTTCTCGGTGTGAGTCACTTCACACTTTTCTGTAATTTGAATCTATGGTTGATTTCTCTTGCTGCTCAATCCGGTTTCAGATGGTTCTTGAGCTGTGTCGAACCGGGAGTCCCGTGAACCCACAAACTATTGAGCCACATCTGGAGAGGGTGAGGCAGCTCCCAGGATCCAAAGAGCATCCCTGGGTAAGTGAGTGGGTCAGGTTTGTAGTTCAAAAGTGGCAGTGTAATGTGAAAAGTGTTCAATATGGACATATTTATCCTCATATATGATGTGATGGCTAATGCCATAAATATGTTGCATCAACATATAAGCAACCGCATGTATATGTTGCTGTTGGATCACCTGACTGGGTTATCAGAAAACAATTGCTCTCCATAACGCAGTAAGTAGAACATGATACTTTCAATATAACATTGTGTATTGTTTTTAACACTATAATGACTATATCACCAGCATTTGATGTATCTCCCAACCCTACTGTCCAGTAATCATCTGTGAATGATTTATACAACACACGTATGTGAAATTCCTTATTTGTTATTGAACACCGACAGTCGGGTACACCAGAAACAATCTGTAAACGTAGTGGAAGTGAACTGAATTAACCTGGTCCAGCAATCCTGCTGTTTGAGGGCTCTTTACTCGCTTAGTTGATGTGGAAAAACTTTTCACATTTGAAACAAGCCAGTTTTTGAAAATATGAGTTAAAAAAAATGGAAAAGTGTTTGCTTAAAAAAAAGGTACAGGTGTTCCTGGAGATACAAGTTTTTGACGTGTGTTTTTGTATATTTGCATGAAATTGCGTTTTTACTGAGTTACCAATAAATATGAGGCCGGTGTGTGTGTTTATGACGAACAAGAGCTGTTCGCGCAGTAATGGTAATTACGTCGCTGACGTAGGTTACATCTTATAAGCCAATTTCCATCACACTCATAAGTAGAGGCACACAAACTCAAACTATGGTAATACAAGGACTTGGTGTTCACATATACTATAAAAATATGTAACGCTTGTATTCCAGCAGGAGAGAGATGAAGAAGTGGAGGTGTCAAAAGCTAACTTTCTGGAAATGGTTCAACTGCTGATAAAAAACTCAGCTGAGAGAGATTACTTCTTCAAGGTGAAATTGTCTTCCTATTAACAAACAAGTTCTTTTACTAGAATTTTTCATTCTTTCCAAATTAGTTTGCTCCATTTGCCTCGTCCCTTTATTTTTGATATTGTGGGCATCAGAGAACCATTCCAGCACTTTCCTTCTTGTTATAGCAGTTGATCCTTCTTTAAATCACCAAGTTTTAAAAAAATTATAACAAGTAGTTTTTTTTTTTTGTTTGTATAGTGATTTGTTTCATTGCTGTCTGTGAATGGAAGCCACATTGTTAACTTCATTCTTCTATGGTTCTGTTTTGAAAATATGTTGCAGTCACAGCAGTGTGGTATTGACTGCGTGTTATTCCCAGGAGGTGTTCCCGGTTGACTTTGGATCCAGTTATGACACAGCCCTGCAGAAGCTGCTCTGGGAGCTCCTCTCCAGGCTAGAGAAGCTTCTGCCTGTGCCTGACCTGAAACAGGTATTACAGTCAAAAACAGTCATACCATGCACAAGCAGTATGTGTTGTAGCATTTCCCTCTGGTATTATAGGATGAATAAAGATGACTTAATTCATTAATTAATTTATTTTTTGTTGTGTCTAACATTGTCCTGATTTAACCTCCCTTTATAAGACATTTTCATAATCCTGCTGCTGTTCATATTGTGGGTGCTTTTCAATCATATTGAACAAAAAAATGTTGATTTTACTTGATCATTATTTTCTGTGCATTGTAATTTGTTAGAGTTTTGACTTCACTTAGGCGTTGCTTTGCTTTTACTGTAGTATAACCCACAGAATTCCCTTGAAGGGCAATATTATTGCAAATGACTTTGTGTATGATTTGATGATTCATTTTGTTTTGCAAGTGGTAATGTATAGTTCTACAGAAAAGAGTAACAGGTGATATTCTGTTCTGTTTAGAATGTGATTTTATCCAAAAAATCTTGGAAATGTATTTTTAAAGGATAAGGCAGAGTGTGAATGTTTGGTGTATAAGCGTGAACCAGCAGTACTAGGCAGTGTGAACTGGGAGCTTGACTTTTATTGCTTAGTAAAAGTAGGGGGGATTACATGTTATGCTGCTGCAGCACAACCTGTATGATTTTACAGATGAACCATTTGTGCCCCCAGAACAGGCTGTCCATTACTCCAACTTAAATTAATGGAAACAATGAGGTACCAAGATGTTTAAATGTGTATGAAGTCATAACAGGAACTGAAGCACACTGAATTGTTATTGTCAGACAGCGTCCTGGCTCACTACCTACCCATCTGTTCTGGAGGAATGTGTGCAGTCCATGTCGCCCCCGCAGCAACTGAAGACACTTCTCCAGCACTATGAGTGTGTTGGACATTTGCATACAGAAGGTAGGCTTCCTATGTGGCACAGTGTTTAGAGGTTGCCACTTGCACTTGCAGGACACGTGATTGAATCCCACTTCCTTCTGTTGTGCCCTTGAGTTACTTATCATGAATTGACACAGTAAACATTACCCCGCTGTGTAAAATAAGTACTTGTAAGTTGTGCTGAATGCTTTTAATGTCTGTATTGCAGCACCTCTGCCCTCTGTAGGGGACTGTATCCTCTCTGCCCTGTCCCTTCCAAGCCTTGTAAAGATGGTCATGGCCACTGAAGAGATTCCATCAGATTACATCCATGATTCAATGGACTTCTTAAGCCCCACCTTTGTGAGTGAAGAAGTTGTGATTGAGTCTGAGGTGGACATTTACCCAGGAGTAGAGGTGGAGCTGAAAACAAGTTTTGACCAAGATGAAGTCAGGGCAGCCAGTCAGTCAAGTGATGGTGCCCGCTTGGGGGAGCAGTCCAAAATGAGCAGTCCAGGTGAGGAAAATGGAGCAGCAAAGCACGATGCAGACCAAGTGCATGGTTGTGATAGAGAGGCCAAGGCTGCCAACGATGAGTCAGGTTCTGAATGCGGAGAGGTAGAGGCTGTCTGTGTAGAGGTGGTGCCCGTGGACATGGAGACGGTGCCTGTGAGTGAAGGTGCAGAGCATAATTATGGAGAATCTTTGGATCAAAGGAGAAGCACAGAGGTCATTGTGAATGTGAGAAATAAAGATGAAATGCTAGTTGTGGAGACAAAAGAACGTGAAAAAGACGAACCAAGGGACCAAGATGGATCACAGCCTGACCAAGAGCAGGAGACTGGAACAAAAGCTATTTGCAGACAACTCCAGGAGGACGGATTGTCCCATCTGGTTGCTTCCTGTCTGCTCCAGCAGCCTACAGTGCTCATCCGGCGCCTTGCCATCCCGGATGTCTCGCTGCAGCAGCATACGGTGGGCACTCGTGGACGGCAGCGGACGTCGTCTCGACTCAGACATAACAGAAAGACACAGAGGCGGAAGAGACAGGACCCCCCCTGCAAAAGGAGGACAAAAGGCCTCGTGCAGCCTGAAGTGACACATACAACGCCATCCGAGAAGGAGTGAGTGGGACACTAATTCGCTGTGTGACACGGTCCCATCACACTTTGGGACCAAGAGTGACTCACTGTTGTCCGTCTCTTGCAGGAACATTGCTGAGTCCGCACAACTACCTCTTGACACATCCACTAAAGAAGAAAGTGCAGGTGAAGGAAAATTGAGTAAGTAGCTTCTACATTTCTGCATAGTCACAGTTCCCATCATGAGCTCGATCTGCTCTTCAGTATCAAGAGATGTAGGACATTTGCCCCCTAATTTTCTGTTTTTGCTTTTTTTAGACAAAATTTGATGTCTGTCACTTTTGCCACGGTTTTCTCAAAGTGTCAAATTGTCGGTTTTCATTTCTGCTAACCCTTTGAGTTTATGCCTTTAAATCTGAGTTGCGATCAGTATTTTTCCTGATACAAACATTTATACTTGCATATGAAGATTTTAGCTTTTTCAGTCAGTGCCCTATTTTGAATTGGCACCCAGCAGCTCAGTGTTTACATCTTACTGGTGCTGAGCATTGTGGTGGAAAGAACGCCTTATTAGTGTGTACATTCCCTCAGGGTAGTGGCTTGTGCTGTGCCTTGTGGTTGTTTATTGTTAAAAGCTAATCTGCATTGTTTGCTAGGACAGTCACCTTGTTTTTTCATTATTTTTCATGTTTAGAATAACTTAAGATAAAATAAAAATCTTTCATATTTGTCATTCTTTTTCCTTATTCCTTCCTTTCTCTTCACCCCACATACAGCATGTGCCTGAATACAGATACAGTACATACATGTGTAGATATATGTATACATGTATGTACAGTTGTATTTCATTGCAGTAGCTGTTGGAATTGTGATAATTTTATTCTCTGAGACAGGAGTAATATTTCTAATATATTTTAGGTTTTTTTGGGTGATGCTTGAGTATATTTTGGTCCTGTTCAGCATTAGAATTGATAGTATCTGCTATTTCACTTTACAAAATTTGACCTAATGAGGGGATTTTCAAGAAATGGGTTTGAAAACTGTGGAATGGGTGTACAGGAATGGAGCTTGAGAAAGAAAAGGTGACACCAGTGTTGCGTTGACATTTCCTTGGTTTGGAAGATAACGAAATGTGCGTCATATGTGTGATAAAAGCCTAATTTTTAGTCAGTGTCATTTGTTTTGGCTTAAACTGAATTATCCCATTTTTCCTGACCTGAATTATCTCTAAATGACATGATCAGATATATCCAATAATAGCATGCGATTTGAATTAACTGTTGTCTTTTCTGATACCCTGTAGGTGATAAGCAGGAGGCATTCACTCCACCTGGCTCTCAGGGTCCGTTGTTTCCGATGGAAGAAGTGAACCATCAACCACCTGTCCTGAAGGCCAGTGGAGAGAAGGGGGATGAGGAGCCTCTGACTCCCAGCAAGGATCAAGTGGACAACCAGCTGTCCCCCAGCAATGGGCATGAGGCACAAACATTCAAAGCACCGCTGGGGGGTCACACATGCCCTCAGTGTGGCAAGAGCTTCCGGTCTCGATCGGACATGACGCGGCACCACCGCATCCACACAGGCGAGCGGCCGTATCAGTGTGACCAATGCGGCAAGAGCTTCGGTAACTCATGGGACCTGACGCGGCACGAGCGCACTCACACTGGCGAAAAGCCGTTCCACTGCTCACAGTGCGGCAAGAACTTCACGCAGCTGGGCTCGCTGCGTCTCCACCACAAGCAGGAGCACAAACGTGATTGGCCCTTCCAGTGCTCACAGTGTGGCCGCAGCTACCGCTTCTCGACGGAGCTGGCGCGCCACAAACAGAGCCACAGCGTGAGTCGCCCGCACAAGTGTCCGCTGTGCGACAAGAGCTACAGCCGCGCATCGGACGTGCGCCGGCACCAGCTGCTGAACCACACAGACAAGCGGCCGCACCCGTGCCCTCAGTGTGCCAAGAGCTTTAAAACGTCATGGGACCTGGCGAGGCACCGACGCACGCACACGGGCGAGCGCCCCTTCGTGTGCTCCCTGTGCGGCAAGGACTTCACCGAGCTCGGCCCCCTGAGGCTACACCACCAGCGTGCCCACCAAGGGGAGGGCCTATTCCATTGTCCACACTGTGACAAGAGCTTCACAGAGCATGCAGGCCTGCGGAGGCACCAGCGCACACACGCCGGTGAGCGCCTCTTTCAGTGCCCGTACTGTCAGAAGAAATTTACCCGGCTGTCGGTACTCGCCAGGCACGAACGCATCCACACAGGGGAGAGGCCCTACCTCTGCTCACAGTGCGGCAAGAGCTTCCTGTCGCACGGGGAGCTGTCGAAGCACCACAAATGCCACACGGAGGAGCGGCCTCATGTGTGTGCGCAGTGCGGCAAGGGTTTTAAAATGGAGGCTGCCCTCAAGAAACACACGCAGACGCACACGGGCCAGTCCCCGTACCCCTGCCCGTACTGCGACAAGGCCTTCACTAACAGGACCGGTCTGTCCAGGCACAAGCTTATCCACACGGGCGAGAGGCCGCACCTATGCCCGCAGTGTGGGAAAACCTTCCTATCTGTGGGGGAGCTGCTCATACACCAGCGGTACCACACAGGGGAGCGCCCCTACCACTGCCCACTGTGCGGCAAGAGTTTCACGCAGTCGTGCTACCTGAGGGTGCACCAGCGCAGCCACACCGGGGAGAAGCCGTACTCGTGCACTGTGTGCTCCAAGAGCTTTTCGCACTCGACGCCGCTCAAGAGGCACATGCGAATCCACACCGGCGAGAAGCCCTTTCTGTGCCCTGAGTGCGGAAAGAGCTTTGGGCGCCTCTGTCAGATGAAGACACACTTGCTCACCCACGTGGTGCAGTGAATGACACATTTTGTTGCCAGGTGGATGTGACTTTACGGCCAGAAGGACAGCTGAAGTGTAAAAGCAATTAAATGTGAACGCATGTTGACAATTTCTTCTCGTCTTATACTTGCAGTTTAGCACTGTAGTGTTACAGACATTCGGCAAAGTTGTGTGAACCGTCTACACCAGATGTACCCACTTGCCCATTGTGTGACAAGGCTAAGCTTAGTTGTTACTGTAATTATTACAGAAAGCAGGCTGGAAAAGATACACTGAAGAACATCTTACCATCAGTCGGGCTGTGTGGTTATATAAAATCAAGTGAAGTCATAGGAAGAGTTAAAGTGGTCATCCTCGCTTCAGATTTACTGAACCAAAGATTGTCAGTTAAATTCCTGTTTTTGTAACAGCAGAGAAAAGAGTGGCTTAGGATTTATGGAAATCTGACCTAATAAAGTTAGAGATGTATTTGAAATCAGGCATGATTGTGATTAAGGATATAGATATTTCCACTTGGAAATGGTTTGCATACCCTTATTTACAGTATACTGCAATATCTGTGGTGGTCTTCCTACTGTTGTCTACCTGATCAGATACCTTTAGTTGAAGGCAGTCGGCTGGACCCGTGAGTCCATCACCCCTCCTGCACTGTCCAGCCTGGAGCTGCTGGAGAGACACGTGGCGTGTCGGTAAACTGGAAACAATAAAACCTGGAATTAACAACACACTTTATCTGGGCGCCTGATTCTGTCCTTTTATACCACTGTAGACAGGTGTGTGTGTAAATAAAGCTTTAGAAGTAAAAAAACACAATTATAAAAAGCTTTACGGTCTGCAGTAATTTTTAGATAGTATGTAACTGGCAGGGGACAGAGTCGCGGGGGGCGTTACTGCTCTTCCTAGTAATAAAAACAAGAATAATTTAGTGCTTCATGCGCATCCCGGATTGGGCACTGTGATCACGTGACGTCTCATCAACGTTCCGATTGGGTTAAATGTGGCGCGCATGCCTAGTGCAGTTGCCATGGTAGCGCCTGCCTGCCGAAACGCCCACCGCTGTAATAACTATGCGCGGCAGTAAATCCGCAAAATCGTCCGGCTTTTGCGCGGGCAGGAATGAGTTTGTACATTTAGTGAGATATTTCCCTCAAAAGCAGTCGATTCTTTATTCCTTTACTGTTCACGTCTTTTCTGGAAGAACTCCGGCTCTCGGGAAAAGGTCGCTGAAGTTGCAGAACCCAAGATGAGTAAAACATCTAAGATGTCAGCCGGCCTTAAGGTGTTCTGTCTCGGCAGAGATGGGAAAGGATTGCAGTAAATCAGAGCAATATTGTCCATGTGCTGTATTAAAGGCATCTTAGTTAAAAACTTTGCTTAGAGACGTTGTAGAACTTTGCTGTTTTGTTTCATCATGCTGTTGTCACCATCTCTGCTTCATGTTATATATTTTTGAAAATATTGACTTTATTTTGTTTTAATTTCTTTCAGCCAGCCAGTAGAAAGGGGAGCAGTCGTGGTAAGTTCCAGTCCTCCGCTGCTTACCAGCCTGTAATATCTTATTTCGTCGAATGCGGAACACAGACCGACATGGCGGAAGTGCTCCAGTACCCACCGAGGGTCGTTGTGCCCCCTGGTCTGAGGACGGTGCTCCTGGGACTCGGCAGAGCTGTGGTCAACAGGCAACCCGACAGCATCCCCAAGTTTTCAGCTCTCTATTTCACAGAGCTCCTCCAATTCAGGGCAGGTGTGTGTGTGTGTGTGTGAATCCATGATGTAGAAGCAGGTACAGCACTGAAAAAGGCGGCCTGTTGTCAAACTGTTTGCACTTTCCTCCTGTTTCTAATGCCGGTTTGCTTCTGTGAATTTACAGAAAACCCCAATGTTGAGATAAGCGAGCTTGTGAGAGAGTTCCGGGTGCCAAGAGGTACTCCACTACGCTCTTTAGATATGCATTTTTCCATCCTTCTTTCACCAGAAATGCAGGCTTTTTGGTATGAAAACAGTTTAACGGTGGCGTTTGTGCTGCTACACATTATGCACGTCCAGATTTTAATATCACTTACAAAGTCAGGTTCAGGTGAACCACTTGTTTCCCCCTGAGGTTTAGGAAACCTCCGAATTAATTGTTTTCAGCAAAGCGGCCAAACGCGCAAAGTGTTCAGAAGGCAGCGAAAGATGTAGACAAGACCCACACCCCCGGACCTGATGCTGCAGATAAGTCGCCCAGTTCCAGGTCTCTGGATGATTATGAAAACACCGACTCGATTGCCAGTAGCAGGAAGACGAGATTCCTGTCGTTCCGAAATCTAATGAAAAGGGAGAAGGTGAACGGTGAGACCGAATGATTCCGGTTTGGAAAAGCGGCTCCTCCTCAGTCACCGAGAGACCAGGCAATAGAGAGAAAACTCAGCTGGAGACTCAACTGTATTCTGAAACCTATTCTTGTTTAAGAATTTGTGAGTCTTTCTAATTGTTCATTTAGTGATGCATTGTCACAAACAAAATATCAAATTTGGTTAATTCACACACCTCTGGTTTTTATTGTGATTTATATAAATGTAAAATGGCCAATCATTTTAAACAAATTTAATTAAATCACCCTTAAAATGAGTTTCAGTAAAGACATGTATACCTTGTATAATTTTTCCCAAAAACATTTTTTAATAAAAGTGATCATGCTAAACCATTTGTGCCAAATCCAGTGTCTTGTGGTCAACTGAGCTGTTGTCACTGGGAGTCATGACACCCACAGGTCGGTAGTAACAGCTTACATTTACTTTTTTTTTTCTTTTTTTTTCCCCTTCTCTCTTCTCAGGTTCATTTCTGGGGTATTGGTACTTTTCAGAGTAATTTTTGGCATTTGTACTATATACTTTTACTCAAGAACTTTTGTGAAAAATACATATTTGGATTTATTTTGTCACTATATTCCTGTTACTTTAGAATTTTTTTGTATGTAATGTTTCAGCTTCCTCTGCTTTAACGAATGTCTATTTGAAATATTGAAATATTTGAAATATCAGCACCTCCTCGCTGTCAGGTGACATTATCTGTGGACTTTATTGGCCATTTTCAGCTTTCACTCAGTTATACTTTTTGCACAACATGTTTCACCAACACGTGATCATCGTGTTAGTACCATAAAGGGTTAACATTTCTTTGAGCATTTAGACCAATCACAACGTAGTGTTGACCAATCAGAAGTTAACACTGTTGAGTTGTGTACCACCTTGATTGACAATGTTATTCATACACAAGGAAGTGAAGTAAACCTGACTATAAATAAGTTTAGTTTATTAAGAATCTGCACATCTTAATTTTTTAACCAAGTTATTGAAAGTTGTTTTTTTTTAATCAATTTTTTACTTGTGTTTATACCATGGATACTGTTATACTTGTTAAAGCAATATCTTGTTTAAATATTTAATGCGTCCTCTGAGATGCAGCACCTGGTTATTACCTTTTAGCCCATTAGAATTGTGTCCAGTTTGTTCACAGAATAATTCTACGTGTAAAGTCATTCAGCTTTATCACTAAAAAGAGCTTTAGCTTTATTAAATGCACAATAATAAACTGTAGATGTCCCTGTATCACAGCGATACATTTATTCTTGTCCCGTCATTGTGTAACTGAGATGCTGGGGGGGGGCGTGTGGTGCTGCGACCCCACAGGAGAAGCTGAAGCTCATGGCCTCAGNGGGGCGTGTGGTGCTGCGACCCCACAGGAGAAGCTGAAGCTCATGGCCTCAGTTTGGACGGACTGTGATCAGAACTGTTATTCATGTACAGAAATCCACATAAAGCTGTTATTTCAGGAGAGTCTCAGTCAAGATGTAACTGCGCTGTATGATCATGTACTGATGTTCTTATTCGGCTTCTATTTGCAGTCTCTTTCTGCCCCCTTTTGGCCACACCTCAGTACTGCAATTGTATTTCAAATTTACTTTAAACTGCAGTAACTTTTTTCAAATAGTCGCCAGTTAGTGACAAAGTGTAATATTGTTTTTAAACTGCAAAAGTTCCAGGATAGTTTTATATGGATGAAAATACAGCTAAAAAGGGTAATAACTGGACATCTGAGGGTCTCGCTTTCTGCCCCCTTGTGGTCACATCTCAGTACTGCAATTGTATTTCGAAATGACAAAGTGCAGTAACTTTTAAAAAAAATTACACACGGTATGTGGGAAATTCAAAGGTAAAAAAATAGTTGTGAGTTTGTGACAAAAATATTGTAGTTGAAGTGAAACAGTTACAAGGTAGTTTTATCCTGATGAAAATGCAGCTGAAAAAGGTACCAACTGGACACTGGACAGTCTGGCTTTCTGCCCCCCTGTGGACACACCTCAGTACTGCAGTTGTATTAATTTCAAAAATGATCTGAAACAAGCTGCAGTAACTTTTTTCAACCACGAGATGTCAGTCAAGTGAGAAGATTATTTCCACAGTATCTGTTTAGGATTTAAAGTGTTTGACCAGGGTGTGAAACTGGTTTCAGGCAGCAGCCCAAAAAGATTCAAGTCTTACTCTCTAGGCTGGTTTTGTATGTCATACCTGTGGGAAAGATTGTGGATACAAGCAGCTGAAGTGAAGTTTCTCTTCAGGATCACCAATCGCTTGGCTCACTTTTGGGAACCAGGTGAGGAGCTTAGAGGTCCAGGAGAGTAAAACCACAGCTCCTCTGGGTCAAGAGGAGCCAGTTAATGTGGTGCAGGAATGGAGATGTGCCAGGTACTTTGCACTGGGCGGAGACCCAAGAGAGCTGGGATCCACCCCTCCCAAGAAGAGCCGGAGACGATGGCTGGGAAAGAAGATTCAAAGCACACAGTTCTGACTGGTCACAACAAATACAGGATCTTACATGAACTGTAAATATCATAGATTAT
Source organism: Arapaima gigas (assembly GCA_900497675.1). Classification (NCBI taxonomy): domain Eukaryota; kingdom Metazoa; phylum Chordata; class Actinopteri; order Osteoglossiformes; family Osteoglossidae; genus Arapaima; species Arapaima gigas. The sequence goes on from UFQX01001080.1 coordinate 146,491, forward strand.
GATAGATAGATATGATAGATTATTATCATAGATCTGTTATTTTTCATATTCTACAAATAGATTCTCACACTCAGTCACTCTGACTTTTCATTAATCCCTTGTCCTTCTCAGGGTCACT
>UFQX01001081.1:0-13609 GCA_900497675.1 Arapaima gigas
AAATTATATACAGGAAAAAAATTCTAAATGGTGGCAGCAATGTCATTTTCATATACATGTAAAAGAATCAAGCAGTAAAGGCTATGGATTAGAACCTGAAGGTTGCTGGTTCAAGTCCCACTACTGTAGTGCTCTTGAGCAAGGTACTTATCTTGAATCACTTTAGGAAGATACCTAGCTGTGTAAGACTGAAAAGGACTACAGAGTTCAGAAACTGAGCTCGTTCTGTATTTTCATACCATTTGTGTGTGAAGGAAATGAGGAGAAATGTCACATTGGTTTCCTACGAGATTGGCCAACGTTGCCATGAGGCGGAGCATAATTTGAGCCATCATTCCTATGGCCCATTTCTGTTTCACGGAGCTTCTGCGGCGCAGTGTCCAAAAACGCTCTTCAAATAACCATAAATCACTCGCTGTTATACGGAACGTTGGCTTTGAGGATTTTCCTGGATCACAAACACCTAAACATCAAACTGGATAAAGGGATGAGATTCTAGAGAATGTTTAATAGAAAAAGTGAACACATTGCCTAAAGCTGTTTAAAAGTTTTAACACTGACAAAGCTGTAATGTTTACTCAAACAGAATTTTGTGTAAAGCAGATTCTAATATTTCAGTAAAACAAAAAATGCTAAGATGAGCTTCATGAATTATACTCATGCAGTAGATGATGGTCCAGGCTGAATTGTGTCAACTGGATAACAATCTCCTTATTTATTTGGTTTTGCTCAGCTGCAAGCAATACTATTGTTAAAAGGTGTAAGTGGATATATGTTCTTATACTCGCTGTCTGATTTGCTCCTCCGCTAGTACCATTACAACCAATACATCTTCATGTTTGTGATACCATTTTTGTATCTTTCTTCTAAAACTTTGTTAGTCTATGATTTACTGGCTGAGATTAAGTACGTTTACAATATCGCAACGTAGGTGTCCCATGAGATACCATTATGTTCACTTAGTTCTTTGTGCACACAAGTTAAACTATTTAATATCGTTCACAACGTAATATGAGGGGTTACAAATACCAAGAGCTGAGTGTGAGGGAATTTTCAAAGTTTGTGCCGTAATGGTAGTCATGTATGTGACCTAAAAGGTTCCACTTTTTCAGCCGATTTCCGGTCACGTGTCACAGTGAGCAAGGAGATACATCTCCTACTCTTTTTCTGATCTTCAAATTTCTGTGTAAACAGATCAAATGATGTGCATGTTATTCAAATGTACACATTCCCAATTTTTTAACAATTTGTCCCAAATGAATTGACAAACTGATTTGTGTCACTTACTAAAACACTGAGCAACTGTCGAGAGCACCAGCATCACAGCTAAACAAAAGCAGCCACAACGTACAGAGCTGGAGCTGTTTTTACTTTTACATTCTGAAATGGGATTTGCTGTTTTTGCAAATAAGCAGTAACAATTTATACTGTACAGCTACTCTGAGTAATATCCATCCATATACAGTTATGGAAGTTGTAGCTTTTTTATTAGTTCTATCTAGTGCACTTTATGGATGTCCTTGAGCAAAACTCTGGGACCAAACTTATTAGATGCTGTGCAAAATGAGTCCAGAGTCTAGGTATTGTTCCACATTAAAGAACAAGACTGATGCGCTTCATGTGAGATTTAATAAAACAAGATGTACTGGCTTTTAATAAGTAATTGTATAAAAAGATTTGGTAGATCTACTTGGCATCAGTTGAGTGTTCTAAGCTATTAAGATTGGTGGATTTGGATTTGGTGGAGCCATCAATCGGACTGTGAAAGGCAGGTGATAAATACCGTATGCCGGAAGATACTGTGTTTCCTGCTGCTGCTGAACTTGACTGAAAATGTAGGATTTTCCTAAAGACATCTCAACATTGGCCGCAAACCAGAGAACTGTCACACTTCTCCATAAATCAGGCAACTGGTTTAAAAGGTTTACAAAAATTTTAATATACAGGGTTATTTTCAAACCGTCACAACAGAGTACCGCTTTCAGCTGTGGCAACACAAAACGAGAAGCACTGTTGTCACTCATTGGTTTTTTTTTTAAAACCTTCTGAAGAAAAAGCCAAGTGGCACTAATGAGCACGGCCTCGGCTCGGACAGCACGATGCTTGAAAGCCAAACAAAAGACAAGTGAAGGCCAGCTGTCAGGTGAAAAGGCCTTTTTTTGGACTGCAGTCTTAAGGCCGGAAGCTCCTCCGTTCCTCTCAGAGGGAAAGACTGAGTCTGCTTTGCTTGCCAACGTAAGGCCTAGAAATTATACGAGGTAAATAAGAAAACACTTTCACCATCTTTCAAAATAAACGTTCTCAGTAACACAAGAAGTACAGTAGGATATTATACTTAATAGTGCAAACTGACATTGGGACCAATAAATAATATGACTTAAAGCATGTGCTGTACAAATCAATATATACTTTACACGCTGCTTGTGGTTAATCTTTCTGAATGGATGAGTGGACTACAGAACTCCAGTAGTGTTGGTTGACATACCAATGTCATATTCTGAATGACTGGGGAAGGATTATGATTGTAACTGAGAAGAAACTTTTTGATGTTACACCACAACAGGCCAGTCAGCCTCAACTGATCAAACTGAGAACCAAAGTGTGACATGTTTGTATTTTTTTCCTCAGCTTAGGCCTGCTGCTGTTAAGTGGGTGTAAATGGGAGAAAACTGAGGTCTGGGAACATCAGAATGCAGTGTTGTGGAGCAGCAGGTGGAAAGCAGCACAAAAGGCCATAATCATTATGTCATGTTTACATTGAATGAGGAAATCCAAACTGCTCTGTGGGGGAGAATGAAGGGAAAAAAAAACAAAACAAAAAAAAACATTAACTGTTTGATTTAGCCACAAAGCTTGTTGATAGTGGTTACCTCCACCTAAAATTATTACATAAAATTAACCTACACATGTCCTCCTGTACAGTTAAATTACATATTTAGACTATAAGGGATTATTCTAGCCAGTTGAGCTGGAATGCTTTAAGATAACATCCACACTGTTCCACAAAAGCTGCTTCAGCCAGTCAAAGAAAAAAAACAAACAAAAAAACCCCCAAAAAAAGAGAAACAAAGCACTGTTCTGAAAAGCAATGTTGCTATGGACCTCCTGAAAGGGCCACAGACTTCAGCAGCTAACCAATGTCTTGCAGGAACATCTTGATACACAACACCTTGGTCCTCAGAGTGGCTGGTTTCATCTCTGACTGCTTTGAGTCCTACAAACCCAACATCTAAAATAACTAACAGAAGGAAAATTTGCTGCCATCGATCCTGTCCACACTCTGTAGGGGCCCCAATTTCTGCAGACTTCTTCAAACCTGACACAACATGCGTCATACTTCGTCAAAGGATTCGGTGATGTTTATGATCTCTGAACCTTTGCCTCTCCATCTCTCGATCTTCTTTATGATCTCAGAAACGACGCACACGGAAGAGGTCAACGCAATTAAGAAGAGCAGATCTAAAAGAAAAAGGATATAATTTAATAAAATCACAAATTATATTAAGGCACTTGGACATAGATCATAAATCTGCAATTCATTTAAAAATGTATAACTCATGTAAAATATATGCATGTGAAAAAAAGTTCATATTTGGTACTGTCATCAGTGCTACAATGGGGGGGACCCCACAGGACTAGATGTCAAACTTCCCAAGTTCCCTTTCCCAAGTTCCCCTTTCCGTGGGGAATAACTGAACGAAAAACTATACAGTGAGAAAGGTGAAGGAGGGAGTTGCATTGCAAAGTACAAACAAGGGTAGATAACCACACTGATACAATAATAACAGAAACAATTAAACGCAACTCTGTAAGGATATATCTTCATTGAGACCATTCAGCAAAACACTAAGTAGCTGTACCTTTCTGTGGGTACAGCTGTTTCCATAAATCTGTGTTTACAACTCCACTCTTATGATCAACAGCTGTACTTTGACATCATAACCTGTTGCCATATGGTTGAGCGTATTGATGTCACCTAAAATGCAATGTATGTGCGTCCCGAAGGAGGCATGTTGCCAAAGGGATTCAAACACCATGGCTGTGATCAGAAAAGTAGGCACAGATAATTTTGGTAACCTTACACATACGAGATAATTTTTAACCATATAACAGTTAATGCAGATATTCCCTAATCATTTAATCTGGAGTTTCTGATTTCCTCTCCTCCGTTGCTGGCTGGATGTTTCATTATAATTACAATATTAACAACTGTGGCATATCTTCTGTTCAGTTGCTTGTGAGTTTGCCTGTCCCTGTTATTTTATTTCTACTTAACTAATAATGGCATCCATAAATGTGTTATTTGTGATGGTTTGTCATTTTCCTTTACTTGCTACCTTATGAACACACTTCAGGATAGAGCGCTACAGAGTGTACAGTTAGAATAAATAATAGAGAAAAACCAAACAACCAAACAACTAAATTGTAATATCCTTTGAGATTTAGCTCTGCTGGCATTTGGGGATCCAGGACTCACCAAGAATGCTAAGACTCTCTGTCTGGAAAACCATCTGCAGAGGAGGGAAGTAGATGACCAGCATCTGACCCATGATGGAACCCAGGACTGCGTAACAGAACATCGGATTGCTGCAGAGGCCCATTTCATGCACCATCCGCGTCTATGGGAGGCAAAAGTAGGTTAAAAGCAAAGCTTAAGAAATCAATCCAAGATTTTTTGTGGAAGCATCACCCCAAGCAACATTGTTCCTCGCCTTCACATACAGTATGGTAATAAATGTGTAGCCATGGGTCTGAAAAAAGTAACTTGGCCTTCACAGTTAAAAACTGACTACGCCACTTTTAACTGCAATGACTGCAACTATGGATGAGATTGCTTTTTGTGAAGCGTACTACCTGTGATCTGGAGCTGAGGGCGTTGAACATGTCGAAGAAAACAAAGCAGGTAAAAGTCATGGTTGTGTCTCGAGGAGTGATTACGTTGTCTCGCAGCTGGCGGAGGCCCAAAACAAATGAAGTGTTTAGTGTAAATACTTGGCAAATCTCCCACCTTTTCAAATTTAATGTTGTTTGTCCAAAAACTTGACAGCTTTTATTTGTATTTTCTTACACACACACACACACACACACACACACACACACACACAAAACAACGAATTCACTTAAGCTGAAGAAACAATGAGGCCAAATACCATTTCCCACACACCTCTCTCCAGAAGACAAAAAGTGTGCCGCATACAATGATGACCGATGGAACTAGAATCTTCACAATTAGGCTGCGAGTGATGATGCTGTCTTTCACATTGCGTGGTGGTTTCCTGATCACATCCTGGTCCACAGGTTCTACACCCAGACTACAGGGATGGGTTTCAGGGTTGAACGTGACAATCAAAACCTTATTCAGCTTCAAGTGATCAAGGGTACAAAAAAACAAAATCAAAAAAGACAGAACTAGTTTCTCCTGGAAAAATTAATCTACATTATACACAACATGCTTCACCTTTGAGCAGGGGGTCCATCCATTATAATATTAATCCAAAGTATCTGCATAGCATTTAAGGGATTTGGAAAGTTCATGAGGGTTGCCAAGGAGATCAGAGTCAGTGCAGCAATGCTCCTGGAAAACAGGCACATAGTAGTCAGATTGAAAAGAACACTTAGTATATAAAGGACTGTGAAGGCTACATGAGACTCATTTCCCTAAACTATAAACAAAAATACAAACACTCACGTGCTGAGCTGAAATCTGACAAAATTCTTGATGTTATTGTAAATTCCTTTTCCTTCTTCTATGGCACACCTATGAACAATTAGGAACCATCAGCTTTTCACTCTCATGACAACAAAAGCGACAACTGGCATAACAAACTACTCCGACAGCAATTTCATCTTTGACCATCTCCTGACAGCAATTTCATCTTATCAGGCTTCACTCACAGGATAGTTTTGAAGTCATCGTCCACCAGGATCATGTCAGCTGCCTCCTTGCAGACATCGGTGCCTGTTTGACCCATGGCCACGCCAATGTCAGCAGCCTTCAGGGCCACTGCATCGTTCACCCCGTCTCCTGTCATGGCCACCACGGCACCAGTGCTCTGCAGAGACTGCCACACAACAGGAGTGTCAGATGCTCGTGGCGCACAGCAAAACCACTGCAGACATCTGGCCTGTTTCGACCATCATCTTTCTAACAGGAAGGTACTGCACTTATCCTGTTATGCGGTCTACGGATATGTGTTTTTTCCACTTATGTAGTCTAAGATTATTAATACATCGTTAAGTTGGAGTTTCATTTTTCTGCCCTGAAACATTCAGTCTGGAGCAACGAACTGAGTGCACATTTGAAAATTCCCTTTTTGTTACATTCACCTGCAGCCCTCGCAACTGGACTCTCCCATCACTTGCCTCCCATTCCTCTGCCTAACACCACACCTCTCGCTCCCCAGGGTTTGTCTTCCTCAAGCTAGTCCACATACACTTTGAATAAATTTACTTTATGAAACTTATTTTATACATAATGCTGTTAACTTTTATTCATTCTGTTTTAATGTGTTGCACAGCCTTTTCCTTATAATAATAGGCAGTTAATTTTGGGGTGAACTTAATGTAAGCTTAGAACAAAGTGGATTTTTCCCCATAAACAATAAGTGATCATTTATTTGGTTTTTGTATATTAAATCTTTCAGGAACAAATTAGACCTTGACAATGTGGATTAAGTATTTTAATTGTTTGTTTATTTCTCAAGCAACGAAAAGAAAAGGAGCGTATTAGCAATACCTTTTTCCCTTTCCCCTTTCATTAAATAAAGGTTTTATTCTGTAGCATTCATGCGGGCCTCCTTAAGTTCCAGAGACATGAGTGCAAAGGTGAGGAACGTAAAAATGGACCGACAGAATGGGCCACAGCCACATACCTTAACAATCTTGAGCTTGTGTCTGGGGCTGGCTCTGTAGAACACCACAATCTAAGGAGAGAAACAGACAGGTAATGCTGTATTCCCTTAAGCAGATGGACATGAAACGCTTTAAGTTCCTCACACTTTCAGGACCTAGGCATAAAATAGTGGCATTCCAAGTAGTTGTAAATTAATGCAACAAGGTCAGCGATATCTGTGTTCTAAATTTAAATAAATATGCACCACTTTGGCCAATTTAGTGTGTATTAGAGGAGCATTAGCAGTAAATGCCAATATGACAGAACTCATTAGTGGCACTGAGAACAGTGTACAGAAGTCCAAGCAGAAAGCTGGCCTGTACCCTTGGCACAATGAGAGACAGCTGCTGAACATCCATCTGGTCCACCTCTTCCCCAGAGAGCACTCGGGAACCCTTCGTGTACAGACCCAGTCGATTTGCTGCAGGAGGGAACATTAGCATGCCGACCTTACAGCTGTACCCACAACCCACTTTGCTGTTAACAATTTCTTTAAAAAAAAATGGTTTTAACTTGGGAACCTGAATTTCAGAAGAGGGATAAATATTACATACCAATGGACACTGCAGTCTCCTGGGAGTCACCTGTGATCATCTTGACAGCTACACCAGAGCTGATGAGTGTACCTACAGCTTCCTTCACCCCCTCCCTGGGTGGGTCAATGATACCCATCATGCCCAAAAAGGTGAGATGACCCAGCTCAGCACCAGATGCAAAGGCCAAAACTAGGAGAACAAATCACCACCAATCACATATTATTCCTCCTATGAACAAGTGCAAACTGATATTTTGTACATACAAATAAAAACAATTTAAATGCCACAAAAAGCATCGTCATTTAAGCAAAGACAGAAGGATAGCCAACACAACAGTGGAAAGAGATGAGAGTGCAGGCTGGTTCAAATACTTTAAATACTTTAAACTCAGACTGAAAATGGTTCAAAGGAGTATTTATGCAGTTACAATTTAGTTAGTAGGCTGCGCACCTCTCAAGCCAGCAGTGCCCATGTAACTCTTCTGCTGTTGGTACAGCTCCCTCTGCTGGCTGCTCAGTGGCAGTGCGAGGCCTTTGCTATTGTATGTGTTGCAATAGCGGATGACCTGTTCATAAGCCCCTTTCATATAATACACACCAGGCTTGTCCTAGTTGAAAACAGGGGAAAGGGGGGAGTTCGGGTTACGCCAATGTCGATATACCTATTCTTGACAATCAACCACCTTGTGAACATTAAAAATCCAAATCCTTCATATCAAGAATCTTTCATATCTCCACTGTTACGAGCACTAGAAGCCGAATGCATGTGTATGTGTGAATACAGGTGAAATCTCCAAAAAAACCCAACCCCCTTCTCCCTGACCAAATGACTTATAATCAGCACCTGCTGAGTATGGTGCACACAGCGTACAGCCATCCACTTCTGCTCTGAGGAGAATGGGTGCTCCTCCTTCCGCACGTGTTCCTGCTGCACCCTTTCCAGGCCCATCTGCAACGCAGAGAGTCACCTGCTCACCACTCAGATACCCCCCCCTACACACACACGAGCCTGCATTGTTACCAACACACAACTCACCTCTGATGCATTTATGAACAATGGTCAAAAGCACCAGGTTATCATTTCATTTAGGTAAAAGAATTCCTGTCACAGACTGGATTCTAGCAAGTCTACATATGTACATTCCACTACAGCATAGGCAGCTGTTAGGGCACTATAGCTGTCAGAAAGCTCAGCCACAATCAGTACCTTCATAGCAAGAGCAATGAGAGCGCCCTCTGTAGGCTGGCCCATAAGCGTATTGTTCCTGATGACAGCATCATTGCAAATGCAGCCAGCCTAAAAGGACAAAGGGGAGAGGGCATCAAAAAAAGGAGTTTCAAAAGGCAAACACACATATGCACACAAGCACATATTCACAGGCCTTTACTGACAAACACAGCCTCCCTCACCTCAACCACTTTATAGATGGACAAGTTGGAGTATCCATGGATCACCTCACCATCTAGCAGGACCTCACCTGCACCATTGTAGCCAACACCTGTAACCTGCAGCAGATACAGGTGTGACACACAAAAACTCATCCTCACAGCTGTAGGGCCACAGCAAACGGAACCACAGTGCAGCCCAGGAAAACATCAATCCATGTCAATCATGTCACACACACTAAAAACACCCTGGTGGGGAAGAACCCCCACACCAAGTACTCTGTCACTTTTACACTGTCCCTGAAATATTTGTTTAAAACAATGAACTCATATTTTAAAGAGACTATTCTCCTTGTATGATTTCACACACAATTATAAAAATGTACCTTGACTATTTTTAAAAGAGCAGACCATCCAAACATCTGGCCTAGTCTTAGTTGAGCCACTGGGTACATCTCAAGCCTAAAACCTCTGGTCACCTACCTCAGCATGGAGCCCATCAGATGTGAACAAATGTGTGACGGTCATCTCATTTTTTGTCAAGGTGCCCGTCTTGTCAGAGCAAATAACATTGCAGCAGCCTGTGTAAAGAGGAAAACATTGGGGGAACGCTGCAAATTTTAAAACAAAATGTACTGTTAAATTGTGAATTGAGACAAATTTGTTCATATTCTGCATCATTTGTTGATCGTAAAATGGGGGGGGTGTAAACTATCAAGAGAAAATTTTATTTTAAATGGAAGCAAAATGAGAAAGTGCATTATTTATTAGGAACAACCATTGATGAAATGGTTACTTGCAAGGTAGAACAGAAATATTGTGGAAAATTTACAGGAAAAAAGTGGTCTTCTGCCAGAGGCACCTGGATTATACTCCTGTAGGAGAAACAGCATCCACCCCACATACACCTCAAAAAATCAAACACAAAGTTCACAGCTTGATTTGCTTTGAATCTTTAGAAAGAGACTGTGGGAAAGGATTCCACAATGGTGACATGCTATTGATTGATCATCTTGTGTTGAACAACTCCATAAGTATGAGATGAAGACAAATTGTGAAACCTCCATCCAGTGCTACCTGATATGATCAAGACGTGTCATGTAAATCTGCCATACAGATGGTACACGCCTGTAGGGCCACAGCAAATGGAACCACAGTGTAGCCCAAGGGAACATCAATCCACGTCAATCATGTCACACCCACTAAAAACACCCTGGTGCGGAAGAACCTCCATTGCAAAAATGATTAAGAAAATACAAGGCCTCAAGCCAAGTGTCAGAACCCACATGAATAGCCCTTGCGGGACCAGCAAAGATGGACGCATGGATTTATGTAAAACAATGGTCTTTATAATTTTCCTCCTCTTTTCAATAAAGTGCAATGCATTTGCATCTCAGACAGCTTTTATTACCACTGATTCAAGGACTTAGCACCATGGCCATAGATAGCGAGAGTTACACAAACTGAGCGGTAAAACTTTGAAAGTCCTCACCTAGTGTCTCCACTATAGGCAGCTTCTTCACAATAGCACACTTCTTAACCATCCGCATCACGCCGAGTGCCAGGGTGACAGTTACCACAATGGGAAGGCCCTCTGGGATAGCAGCCACTGCAAGGCTAAGGGTGTGCACAGAACACTGTTTTTCAAGACTTGACAACACACAGACATATTTGATAATAATAAATACCTGAGATTAAAAGGATCTGCTCTTAAGCAAATTACTTATGATTTTTACTGAGGTGATGCTCTAATCCAGAGTGAATAGTATTTCTTTACAGCTTTATTCAAAGAAACCTGCAGCTAACCTCAACCTCAGGTTTTTTTTTGCAATTTAAAGATATACCCTTCACTCATTTAAACAGGTCACATACAATTAAAAACCTCTGTGGTGGTTCAAAAAACATGCAGTTCTTTCATAAAATGGGCTTATCCATAATCCAACACTATTATTCCTGGCTACAAGGCCATAAACAGTATTTTATTCACTGCGTTATCTATTTGTTACTTTGCAATGCATTTGGTCACTATACTGCTTCTATAACAAAAACAACTTTGGTATACACTGTCTGGCTCCTTCTTTCTGTCACATGACACTCTCAACCAATCACAATCAATTATGGTGAACCAAACACAATAAAAACAAAAGATACAATACAAACTTTTAAAAATAAATTGCATAAACATGCAAATATGAACTCTTATCTAAATCACATCCACAGCTTTTATAGCATGAACACCTACTTTTGTAAATAAATAGTTTCTCTTATGATTGTGGAATTGGGGAGGTGACACCGATGGTCCAAAAATTATATACTGTCCTGCGCAATTTATGGTACCTTTTTTAATAATTTAAATAAAAAGACAGAACTCAATCATTTTTGTAATTAATATTATAACATATATTGGTGTCAACTGTAATTCATGGAACCATCTTGAAAACACCTGTTTGCTTAACTTTTAATTTGTTGAGATATTTTTTGTCTGGGAACCCATTATTTCCCTCCCCTAAAAATAACTGTAACTTGACAATCTAATATGAGGATAAACTTGAATTTTTAATTCTATGAAAAGAATTAAACACATTAAACAAGAGATGGGTGTACTTTTGTTAACAGGATGCCCCCCTCCAACGCATTTCTTTGCACTGAGGAGCATCATTCAATCATATAGCTGAGATTAAGTTCTTCCTTCAAGGGTACTGTCAGCTCAATTAGTGCCCACATGTCAATACATACATAATCAACAAAATTACCCAAAGGGCACCCAAGCACATTTCAGTGTCACAAACCACCACACACCTGACACCAATGGTGAACATGTCCAAGATGTGCTTCCCCTGGAGCCAGCCCACCAGCATGATAACCCCTGAAACAGACCATATGCTGTAAGATCCAGCACTCGCGTAGAAACCAAAGTCCAATGGAAGTTATGGTTACATCATAAAACACTCCCTATTTGCAGGTTTGTTCATTTACACAATAGATGCAAATCAAATACAGTCTTTCATTTACTGTACCTTAACCATTACCACCAAATATATAGAGAAGGGTTACCTATAATCCCAAAAGAGTATAGTGAAAGCTGCTTTCCCAACAGGTCCATGCTTTTCTGCAAAGGGGTTTTGGGAGCCTGGTAAAAGACAAAGCAATAATTCAATTACTGCAATCCCTTGGCATACAAACTCTCTATATCCGAATTTTTGCTATAGCGGCTCTATATATCAAAATATCGGTATCTGAACAGAAAATTTTGCTATAATGAATTTTTATCCAAAGCTTATCTGGAATAAAGGAATTGAAATGTAAATAAAAATCCAAAAAAAAAAACACTGTACCATACCATACAGTGTAATGTAATAAAATACTGTATTTACTGTAATAAATAGTACTGTATACTATTACAAATTTATCTGAAGCAAAAGTTCATAACATACATGCATGTCTTAGCTGTTTCTGAGTTTCCTTGTGAATCACAGGTTTTCTTTGAAAATATTTGTGCAGCATCACTGCTTTTAGTGTGATTTAAGCTTGATAATTCAGCTAGATGCCTATCAGTCCTCAAAGGAAGAGAAAGGATTTTTACAGAAACACAAAAATCCTTCCCATGCTCGACAAGAAAACTGTTTAGAGCATGCAAATGGAACATGATAATGGCAAGAACAGGAACCTCGCTTTCAACAACACAACTGAAAATGTCGCAGAAATTTACAAAGGAAAACTTCCATTTTGAGCTTTTTTTTATTACTTACCCTGCATCCACCCCTCCCTCTCCACTGCTTCCAACTGCTTTACATGGCAGGTACCTCCCTCCAATATACAGCAAACCCCACAAAGCTCTTTTCTTGACTTCATTTGTTGAGTAAAAGCTGTTAGCTTTGTTTAAATTATCAGAAATATTTTAACTAAATGTCTTCTAATTAGGTATCCACTGTTTAGAGTGCTGTGTCATGCTGAAGTCACGGGTTGATAGTTACATAGGTGTTATTTGATGGGCTAGGAATGCATTGTTTATTTATTTTTCCCCCATTTAAAATAATGGGAAATAAGTACTCGGTTTTGATTTCCGGACCCTTTTTCAGGGACAAATTAGATTCAAATACAGATGGAGTCAAATTTTAATGTGCACCTATCGTAGTAACAACTTAATTACTTTATGTGCAAACATAACACAAACCAAAACAAAGACAACAAGCAAAAGATTATGGTCATTTTATTAAAAATCAACTCACCTCCTCAGCTTGCATCATCTTAAAGACTTCACCAAATTCAGAGTTTTCTCCTGTCCCAATGACAATGCCCTGTAAAGAAAATTGGGAGGACAGCAAAATGCATCTTTTATTGGACATTTCTGATGAAACTAGGGAGTGCAGCTTGCAGAAATGGATGATTTTTTCCCCTTCCAAACGCAAACTACCCTGTTCTTTCAGCACTATGATGTATAAATGTCATTGTTAGCTTTCTTTCCACAATACCTTAGCCTTTCCACAGCGCACCAGGGTCCCCATGAAGGCCACATTGCTCCGGGAGGTGATATCACCATTGATAGCTGCAGGCTGGGGAGCTGTGGATTTGGAGCAGGGGGTGGTCTCTCCAGTCAGGCTGGACTCATCAATGGACAAGTCAGTTGCCTGTAATTGAGAGCAATGGCAAATGCTAACATTTTTAGCATAGTACACGAATGTCAAAGAGCTCTGTGGAGCTGTGGTTTTCAACCTGTGGTCCATGATGTGGTACTACAGTGGTGCTGTGAAGTGACTTGTAATTGTTAAAAAAAAAAAAAAAAAAAAAAAAAAAAA